>JAODXP020000046.1:185234-245234 GCA_027497455.2 Sardinella longiceps | reverse complement strand
GAACATCTCTTGTGAGGGAACATTTGATATTTCGCTTCAGTTGTCAATGCTCCACCTACGCAGAGAAGATTCGCATGTTTTGCCTTGTAAGAAGCGCTACTGCAGTTCGCGGCGCGGAGCCTAACTTGTGTAAAGGTTTACGCCAACAGATTTACAGTTCCTAATAGAATATAAACATTAGCGCTAGTTCTTGTAACAATATTTGTGTTACTAATAATTTGTTGCATGCTACCAGTATTGAGCTTTATTTAGTAGCACTTATTAAGTGAGCAGACGCTTGTCATCCACGCATCTCTCTCTCTCCCTCCAGCATGCGGCCACCGACACACCCTCTCCCGATGTTGATTTGTTATAACATTTTTAAAAGCTAAAACTACAATCAAATTCTTGATTTGACTAGTAAAATTCCATGCATGAATTTTAGCTTCACAAATAAAGGCTATTTGTCCTTTTTAATATATAATAGGCCTAAGCCTATAGGCTGTTATAGATATTGTAGGCTAAAGTAGGTTTTCATTGTACCATGTCTATGGTTATGCATTTGTTATAACCTCATGACACATAACAATGAAAAGGCCAACTATTTTGATTTAGAGGCCAGCATTATTGCACTAGGCCTGTATTCCAAAAATATAAAGCACCACCTCCAACCCCAATTCCTCCCACCACAAAATAATTCCCTTTCCACATTGAAACTTTTCTTACACCACTGTGCGTTAAAAAGACATAATGCAAGCAGTATTACATCAGACACCATCAAAATCTGATTGTATAGATTGTCCTGTGACTGGCGGGCAACGCCCCCTCCCCCTGATCACCACCTACTGTAGACACCCCCCGCCTTCTCCATAGAAATTTCAGTCAAATTAATTTTTTTTGCTTTAATCCATGAACTCCTCTCTGGTACTTACGTGGTGGCGGAGCTAAAGAAACCAGAAGCAGAGATGAGATCATCAATGAGGACCAATGGAGGCAAACTCACACATCACATGACGACATACAACATCAACACTAACAATACAGTCTGTGTGTGTGTGTGTGTGTGTGTGTGTGTGTGTGTGTGTGTGTGTGTGTGTACTGTAAAACTGTATTCCACAGTGTGTGTGTGTGTGTGTGCATGAGTATGTGTACTGTGAGGCATCATTCAACGGCTGCATGGTATGTGTGTGTGTGTGTTTGTGTGTGTGTGTGTGTGTCAGTAACACATCTTCTTCCCAGGCCTGATGACCATGATGACCCCCCTCCTTCCTAAAGAAACCCAAACACACCAACTCCTCTCTGGTACTTACCTGTTAGACCACCTAAAGAAACCAGAAACAGAGATGAGATCATTAATGAGGACCAATGGAGACAAACTCACACTTTACATAAGGGCATACAATATCAACACTGACAATACAGTCACTCTGTGTGTGTGTGTGTGTGTGTGTGTGTGTGTGTGTGTGTGTGTGTGTGTGTGTGTGTGCGTGTGTGTGTGTGTATGTACTGTAAAACTGTATTCTACAGTATGTGTGTGTGTGTGTGTGTGTGTGTGTGTGTGTGTGTGCATGAGTGTGTGTACTGTGAGGAATCATTCAACGGCTGCATGGTATGTGTGTGTGTGTGTGTGTCAGTAACACATCTTCTTCCCAGGCCTGATGACCATGATGACCCCCTCCCTCCTAAAGAAACCTAAACACACCAACTCCTCTCTGGTACTTACCTGCTAGACCACCTAAAGAAACCAGAAACAGAGATGAGATCATTAATGAGGACCAATGGAGACAAACTCACACTTTACATGAAGACATACAATATCAACACTGACAATACAGTCTGTGTGTGTGTGTGTGTGTGTGTGTGTGTCAGTAACACATCATCTTCCCAGGCCTGATGACCATGATGACCCCCCTCCCTCCTAAAGAAACCCAAACACACCAACTCCTCTCTGGTACTTACCTACTCCACCTAAAGAAACCAGAAGCAGAGATGAGATCATTAAGGACCAATGGAGACAAACTCACACATTACATGACGACATACAATATCAACACTGACAATACAGTCACTGTGTGTGTGTGTGTGTGTGTGTGTGTGTGTGTGTGTGTGTGTGTGTGTCTCTGTGTGTGTGTGTGTGTACAGTGAAGCATGCTTCTAGGGCTGCATGGTGTGTGTTCCATGATGAGTGTGTGAGTCCACTGCAGACTGTCAGTAACACATCATCTTCCCAGGCCTGATGACCATGATGACCCCCCTCCCTCCTAAAGAAACCCAAACACACCAACTCCTCTCTGGTACTTACGTGCTACTGCAGCACCTAAAGAAACCAGAAGCAGAGATGAGATCATTAATGGAGACAAATTCACACATTACACAAGGACATTGTTACGGCATGGGCCCTGTTCACACACCGTAACATAATAAGGGACAAGACAACGGACGTACTAAATAAATATAATTTATTGAATAAGAATATAAATCAATACCAGGTCCCAAAAATCAATATTAAACTAAATGTCTAGGGGATGTTGAATGTAATGTGGTGCATGTATGGATGTAGTGAGTGTCTAGTAGGTCAGTATAAGAATGTTAGCTGTAAAGGAAGATCAAAGTTAGTGAGTGAGATCATGAAGATAAAGAGAAAGTGCCGGTGTGAGAAATAAGTCAAATAGTGCCTGCATGAAAGAAAAGAGTGCCTAACTGAAACAGAGAGAGAAACCATTTTATAACCCAACCCCCTGAGTGCAGGTGAAAACTATTGAGCAATTAAGCTACCCAAACGCCCAGGTCAAGCACTGCCCGTGCACTGGCTCTACTTGACCCATAGGGGTCATGGTTCTTCACTCAGGTGGGCGTCACATCTCCCTCCCTAAAAAGGTTTGTCGTGACAAACCAAAACAACAAAACACCGACCACCTGTTCCACACAAGCCAACAACTCCCTAGATCCAGGCGCCTTTGGGCTAGAGAATGACAGCAAAAAAAACAGGATGTGTGAAAAGAGAAAGAAAATACATAATTAAACTCTGGACAGAGCGTCCGCAACAATATTATCTTTACCCCTAATATGCATTATATTTAGCGGGTACTGTTGGAGAACCAGGCTCCAACGCATAATGCGTTGGTTCTGGTTTCTCATCCGGCTGATGAAAACCAACGGGTTGTGATCTGTATAAACGTCTATAGGAGTCAAAGACGAGCCAAGATAGACTTCAAAGTGTTGGACAGCAAGAATCAAGGGCTAAGGCTTCGCGTTCAACTGTGGAATACGCCCTCTGGTGGCGGTTAAACTTTTTAGAAAAGTACCCCACAGGATGCTCAACACCGTCAGATCCCAACTGCAACAAGACTTCGTCTGCGCCACTCTCACTGGCGTCGACAGCTAGACTAAAGAGAGAGTCAAAAATAAGAGCAGAGAGTACAGGGGCGGAGGCAAGCAAAGACATTACATAGGCCAACAGGTAGTCAACTTCTTTCGCAATAACTCCCTCTTCCTTGGGTTGACACGATAGGCGTGCTGCTTGACGGGAATAGCCTCGCCAACATCAATATCGTGTTCAAGAACCGAAGTGCGGGAAGGGACGTCAGGAAGAAGACTAGGAAAAGACTCAATCAATGCAATAATGTCTGCCTTCTCTAGATCGGGCAAGTGAGAGAGATGTGAAGGCAAATCCGCCAAGAACTCAGAGTTACGCAAGCGACCCTCTACAATTGCTCGCGATGGACCCCTCACCCCCTCGTCAAACTCGTCACTGACAGGATCTAGAGACACAACTTCATCATCACGGGCAAACGGCTTCGGACTCACCAGAGCCCCCTACTGGTACGGCAGCAACCAAGGCAACTGCAGACGGCACAGGAGAGAAATAAGCCTTCAGTAAATTGATGTGACAGACTTGTACCTTTTTCCGCCTCTCAGGCGTACTGATAAGGTAATTATTGTCTGGAAGGAACTTGACAATCTCATAAGGGCCACTATACTTAGCCTGAAAAGGACTAGTCACAAGAGGCAACAGAGCTAGGACTTTGTCACCAACGCTAAAGCTACGAGGTTTAGCTTTCCGATCGAAAAGACGTTGCATTTTGCGCTGACTTTTACCAAGCTTACGCCTTGCAGCAGCTCTAGCCTCATACAGCCTATAGCGAAAACCGCTAACGTAATCCAGCACATTAACTGGTGGTTCAGCTACACCCCACTCGTCAGCCAAAACAGCCGTAGGTCCCCTTACTGTATGCCCAAAGACAAGTTCATTAGGGCTGAAACCCGTGCTCTCCTGAACGACTTCTCTTATTGCTAAAAGGAGCCAGGGAAGACCCTCCTCCCAGTCAGAACCAAGCTCGACGCAGTAAGATCTCAAAAGAGACTTTAAAGTCTGGTGAAATCTCTCGAGAGCTCCCTGACTTTGTGGATGGTAAGGACTAGAGATGTTATGTTTAGCTTTAAGTTGTTTCAACGCCCTAGCAAACCGCTTTGACATGAAATTGGACCCTTGGTCACTCTGAATAACCTTCGGAATTCCAAATGTAGACATGAAGTTAGTAAGAGGCTTTAACACAGACTTCGTCGTGATAGACCTTAAAGGATAGGCAGACGGGTAGCGAGTAGACTGACACATTATGGTCAACAAGAAGCTATGCCCTGACTTAGAACGGGGCAATGGACCTACACAATCGACAATGAGATGCTCAAATGGATTGGACACAGCAGGGATGGGACATAACGGAGCCACAGGAATCTTTTGATTTGGCTTTCCGGTCATTTGGCACACATGACAAGATCGAATATAAGATGAGACATCTCTTCTCAGCTTGGGCCAAAAGAAACGGCGCGCTATGCGATCATAAGTCTTGCGCACTCCCGTGTGTCCTGCCAACTCATTATGTGCTAGGTCTAAAACAGCATGTCGAAATTTGTGTGGAATGACAACTTGCACAACAGTGTTGGAAAAAGTCTCTTGCTGAAACACAAAACGCCTACACAACAAGCCATCTTGCAAGAAATAGGCTGCCATGCTATCAGGATCATCTTGAGCAGCTAGAGAAAACAAAGGTTCAAGAGAGGGGTCAGCTGACTGCTCTTTAATCAGCTCCTCACGTGACACCTTAAACAACTGCGGCCAAGAACGGTTATCAAAGTCACTAGCAACTCGACATAGTGGACGATGACTCACTACCACTCACCTCCACAGGAGGGACTACTTCGTCAGACTCATCTGAACTCTCATCACCCCCGGTGGCGACATCAAGGTTAGTGGTGGAGCCCTCGAGCTCCCCTACAGGTGACTTCAAGACACTACTGTTAACATCAGGGTTAACAAGAAAAGTGTCCTCTAGAGACACATCAGAGTCAAAGCTACGTTTAGCCATAGCACGAGTGACAACGCATGCTGGAAAAACGTCAGGATGTCGTTTCAAGAACTGATCAGGCTTTGGTGGGAGTTCAGGTACAGATGAAACAATAGGGGGAGAAACGGTGTTGGACTTACCCCAGACTTTCGAACCCGCCAAATCATTACCTAGAACAAAGGATATGCCCTCTACAGGTAAAGACGGACGAACCCCGACTACCACATCACCACAGACCAGTTCAGAAGACAAGCGGACTCTATGTAACGGTACTTGAACAGGAGTCATTTCAAAGCCTCTGATCAACACATGTGTTCCAGTGTCCGTGCTAGCAGACAAAGGCAACACACCAGACAATAAAAATGACTGAGAAGCACCGGTATCTCGCAATATACGAATATGTGCACCACATGACTCGTCAGGCAAAGAAACAAAACCATCAGTCACAAATGGAGCATAATCAGTATCAAAATTATCCTTACCAACTTCGTTAGCAATCATGGGACCAGAATCTGCAACGGTGTTCAAAGACATGTCCATGCCACAAGATGTTACAAGGCCAACGCTCTTTGTAGTGTTTTTACTACTCCTCCTCTGAGGACATTCAGGAACTTTATGGCCTGGCTTCTTACAGTGGAAGCAAACAATTTCAGTCTTGCTAAACACAGGACGTTTAAAACTGCGAGAAGGTGATGTTGGAGCAGACTTATTACCATCCCCTGACTGATTTTCCCTAACAGGTAGCACACGCCTACGCTGAGGGCTACGATTAGGAACGCGCTTGTGTGTGAGGACAAACTTGTCGGCTAAAACGGCAGCATCATCGATATTTTTCACTTCTTGTTCAGACAGGAAAAGAGCTACATTCTCAGGAACGCAATTCATAAAGTCCTCCAACAGAACTAACTGCCTTAACTCCTCTCTGGACTGCGCTTTCTGAGAAAGACACCACCTGTCAAACAATCGCTGTTTTTCACGTGAAAACTCGACAAATGTTTGTTTATCTGCCCTCTTTGCATTCCTAAATCTTTGGCGATAAGCCTCGGGGACGAGTTCATAAGCATGAAGAACAGCACCCTTCACAACATCATACTCCGCGGCTTGTTCATCACTAAGTGCAGCATAAACCTCCATGGCTTTTCCTGAAAACACGCATTGCAATAAAAGAGGCCAGCTCACTTCAGGCCATTTAAGACTGGTCGCTACTCTTTCGAAGTGGGCAAAATATTTGTCTACTTCTTTTTCGGAGAATGGTGGTACGAGACGGATGTTCTTACTAAGGTCAAAGGGCTGAGGAGACTGCGCTTTCATGCGTTCAAGCTCGATCCTCTTCAAATCAACCTCATGCTGCATGCGCTTGATTTCGAGTTCTTGTTTAAGTTCAGTTTCCCGCAACGCAAGCTCCCTCTCCTTTAAGACCCTATCCTCACTTTCTGTGACAGGCTTTTGAGGCGGCTCTTTGTGCAGCAGCTGCCCCACCTGACTCAGGCCTCGCCTCAGTTTTCCTTAATACACCCTTCTCCTCCAACTGCTTCTTAACAGCAAGGTATAATGATTCTTTCTGACTTTTTTCTTGAGATGTAACAATTACGTCGTAATGCTGAGCTACTTCCAACAACTGAGCTTTATTCAAAGAAGACAGCAATTTCACTGATGGGTTAGCAATAAAGGCTGTAGGAGTCGCCATGATTGAAACAATAGGCTACCTACCACAAAATGACCCAATTAACCCACAAAAATGACTAAATTAGCCAAAAGCTTACAAGTACCAATACACCAGTGCTATTACCTACCTATGCCAGCATTAAGCCGATTTTCACAAAATTGTCCTTTAATGGGACCAAGTAGGCCTAATGGACAAACACTGATAACTTGTTGCTCATAGAAAGAGGCACACAAACTCAAGCAAATATAACTTTACAAAATCAAAAAGTTGAGGCACAACACAAGAGATGTAGAGAAAAGAAGAAATACACAGGCTACTATAACTTCTCCACGCACAACAGGCCGATAGGCTACACAATATCAACGCGTTAAACACGCTGCAAAAATGCTCAAAAATAGCCTACGGTAACGTTACTCAGAAAACGTCAGCTTTAGCTACGTGCAGAACGTAAAGTTCAAACAATCCAAGCAAAACGTAACACAGAACATCAAGTTCAAACACTCACTCGCTTTATAAATTAGGCAAGTTACTTAAACGCAAGCATTAAGCTAAACGAGGCATAACCTCAACAAACAGTAACTTTAAATCGCCTATGCGTTCGCCTGCATAGCCCGAAACGTAACCGAGACAGACTACACAAACAAATGAGGAACGTCAATCGATCTAAAAATAGATCACTGCACGGTCCAAACTTTCGCTACAATGTATCAGAATGTAGCGCAGCGAACGCGCATAAAGCTAACAAAACAAACCAGGCTACAAACAAAGTGAGACACTTACCACATCCGCGAGAGTGGACCAAACTCGAACATACCTCCAGGTGAAACCACCAGCTGGCTGCCGCTGAACTCCACGGTAGCTGTGTGGATAACGCAGGCCTCTGGCTCCTAATTACCTACCCCAGTAAGCTAACTGGCCTTGCTAGGCTTCAGGAACACACCGGTGTAACAAGCCGTCTGGTTTCACCACCTACTGGTTTCCTAGCTTGCCCAGATGTCATGAATACACATTAACCGCATGGCCATTAGCAGATTCGTTACAATATCATCATGATTTACTTGTGTTTCCTTGGTGCATGTCAATAAAATCGAATTGTATTAAATAGTATAGTGATTAGTGTGTTGTGACGAAGCTTAGAGATGTTACATGGTATTTTCTTTCTTTATTTCAAACATTAAAAAAAAACACGTCTCACTGGATTTGAACTTAGGATTCAAAAGTCAAACGTTGTCCTGAGCGTAAGTCTGTGACCATTGTGCCACGCTCTTGCCTCTCAGTTTTAGAGACAGTAACAAGACTTACCCCAAGTAGTCTATGTCCTGCATAAGCCACCTGATGTTTTTCAAGTTGTGCAACAACTTGCTACCATGACTTTTGTCGTATTAGCGATAATATTCTTCAGTGGTTGTACCCAGTTATGCACTTTGCTGTCTATCATAGCGCAATCGCGCGCACCTGTGGTCTGGTAGCGTATCTTCTTTCGGTAAAGTAATTCCAAAACAACTGGTGACCCACTGTCACGTTATGAAAAATGTCTACAAAATACTTCATTGAGCACTTGTAGGCAGATTTATATCCATGTTTCCGTTGGACATGAGTGATGCAGTTGACAATAATGGTCAGTCGTATCTCCTTGAGCAAACATGGTAACATAGTTGAACGTTGTTGCACATAACTTGAAACACATCAGGCTATAGGCCTATACAGGACCTCTACTTGGGTGAAGTGTTGTTATTGTTGCTAATACATAGGTATATGCGTGGTGCAATGGTTATAAAATTGCGCTAGGACACTTTCTTGTCTTTTGAATCCTGAGTTCGAATCCAGTGAGAGACGTTTTTTTTATGTATGAATCAAAGAAAGAAAATACCACATACCCTCTCTAAGCTTCATCACGACACACTAATCACCATACTATTTAATACAATTTGATTTTATTGACATGCACCAAGGAAACATAGTAAATCATGATGACATTGTAACGAATCTGCTAATGGCCATATGCGGCTAATGTGTATTCATGACATCTGGAAAGGCTAGGAAACCAGTAGGTGGTGAAACCAGACGGCTTGTTACACCGGTCTTGGGATGGCTGATTAACGCTGAACTCGTAACAGTAAACTGTTCGAAGCGTATCCCTGACAGGAATTTAACAACTCCGGGCCGGATTTGTCCCCAAAAACAATAAACTAAAATAACAAAGCAAAACAACAAACTGTGCACCGATGGAAAGGCAAAAAGCCAAGCTGGAGCACACTGACTAACCAGAGCCTACAACTAGCAAACAAACAACCAAAGGATGTTCTCACCTGGAAGCACATGAGTCGCTGGTCCAATAGTCAACCAATTAGGCTACAGATCGCGGACGAGAAACCCCAATTATGTTACGGCATGGGCTCAGTTCACACACCGTAACATAATAAGGGACAAGACAACGGACGTACTAAATAAATATAATTTATTGAATAAGAATATAAATCAATACCAAGTCCCAAAACCAATATTAAACTAAATGTCTAGGAGATGTTGAATGCGGTGTGGTGCATGTATGGATGTAGTGAGTGTCTAGTAGGTCAGTATAAGAATGTTAGCTGTAAAGGAAGATCAAAGTTAGTGAGTGAGATCATGAAGATAAAGAGAAAGTGCCGGTGTGAGAAATAAGTCAAATAGTGCCTGCATGAAAGAAAAGAGTGCCTAACTGAAACAGAGAGAGAAACCATTTTATAACCCAACCCCCTGAGTGCAGGTGAAAACTATTGAGCAATTAAGCTACCCAAACGCCCAGGTCAAGCACTGCCCGTGCACTGGCTCTACTTGACCCATAGGGGTCATGGTTCTTCACTCAGGTGGGCGTCACAACATACAATATCAACACTGACAATACAGTCACTGTGTGTGTGTGTGTGTGTGTGTGTGTGTGTGTGTGTGTGTACACTGTAAAACTGTATTCTACAGTATGTGTGTGGGTGTGTGTATGAGTGTGTGTACTGTAAGGCATCATTCTACAGCTGCATGGTGTGTGTGTGTGTGTGTGTGTGTGTGTGTGTGTGTGTGTGTGTGTGTGTGTGTGTGTGTGTCAGTAACACATCATCTTCCCAGGCCTGATGACCATGATGACCCCCTCCCTCCTAAAGAAACCCAAACACACCAACTCCTCTCTGGTACTTACTTATGAGACCTAAAGAAAGCAGAGATGAGATCATTAATGAGGACCAATGGAGACAAACTCACACATTACATGAGGATATACACTATCAACAGATAATGCAGTCACACTGTGTGTGTGTGTGTGTGTGGTGCATGTACTGCACTGTGTTTTTGTGTGCATGTACTGTAAAGCTGTATTCTGTGTGTGTGTGTGTGTGTGGGTGCATGTACTGCACTGTGTTTTTGTGTGCATGTACTGTAAAGCTGTATTCTGGAGTGTGTGTGTGTATGAGTGTGTGTGTGTGTGTGTGTGTGTGTATGCGTGTGTGTGTGGGTGCATGTACTGCACTGTGTTTTTGTGTGCATGTACTGTAAAGCTGTATTCTGGAGTGTGTGTGTGTATGAGTGTGTGTGTGTGTGTGTGTGTGTGTGTGTGCACGTGCGTGTGAGTGTGAGTGTGTGTGTGTGTGTGTGTGCATGTGCGTGTGCATGTGTGTGTGTTCCATGATGAATGTGTGAGTCCACTGCAGACTGTCAGTAACACATCATCTTCCCAGGCCTGATGACCATGATGACCCCCCTCCCTCCTAAAGAAACCCAAACACACCAACTCCTCTCTGGTACTTACCATGTCTGATCCGCTCTAAAGAAACCAGAGGCAGAGATGAGATCATTAATGAGGACCAATGGAGACAAACTCACACATTATATGAGGACATACAATATCAACACTGACAATACAGTCACTGTGTGTGTGTGTGAGTGTGTGTCTGTGTGTGTGTGTGCGTGCGTGCACACACTAGTTTAACAGATGCCAATTAGCTCGACTAATCAAGGACCACCTTCCCAAAAAACGTTTTTCAAGGACCACCTTCGCGCCCCTCTCCAAGTCACATGCTGCTACCCTAACCAAATGAGCGGGCTTGCATAAGCATTTCTAAATAGACATTTTACAAAAAAGAAGTCTTATGGTCAAGAGTCATAGGTGATGCATAACTTAACAAAAGCCCAGAGATCTGGTACTTTACCTCTAACTTTAGAAACTGGACGATTCCATTCAATTCCAGAGGAGGAACGAAAATGATGGCTGGATGATTTAAATGAGGTTGAAAATTAAATGCGTTTTTTGATTTACTGTCCCCTGTATGACAATTTAAGAGCCAGATTGTTTGCTAAGGTCCTTGATGTTTGTCCAGATTTATTTTATAAGGATGATGAAAAATTATCATCATGTATCATGTATTTCAGTTAGTTATAAGTTAAGTTAACTTAAGTTATACGTTTCAGTTTTATAAGCCCATGTGGGCTGGGCACCATTTGGTGTATTACACAAGATAACAAAAAAAAATCCTACTACTATAAGCACATAAAATACAGATAGCCTAAAGTTTTTAATATAAATTACAGGCCACCTCAAAAAATTCAGTGAACAACTCTGCTTTAGAGATAAACCAATATAAGTTTTTTCATGACCGATGCCGATGCCAATACATGGAAGTCAGGGTCAGCCGATGGCCGATACATGCTGCCGATTTTGTGGCGGTCCGCGATAATATCTGATAATATCTAAAACTGGCAAAACTGTATTGCTTTAAAGTATGAATTTACATTTAGTGGAGTTTATCAACATCTATAGGAATTATTTTCTTTGCAATAAATCTAAATTGTAGAGATACAGCATGGTCATTAAAATGATTACAAATGGGATTTAAAATTTTATTTATTTATTTTTCTCACACCGCCCCTTTGGCAGCCCTCAGTTCAGTGTTGGGTCCCTAAATTGGCCCTCACTCATCATAACTTTGAGAACCCCTGGTTTAAAACGCATATAAAAAAATCTTTTGTTATCTTAACTCGAGGATAGTGATGTTTCTCACTCTGTTCGCTGAATTTGGCCCGCACGGATATGTGTTGGTGAAAACAAAACTGAGGAACAAAATGAAATGAGCGGAGCCAGTAGCCGTCATTCGCCTGGCTAACAGACAGTAGCTGGAGACGGAAATTTCAAGCTCACAGCTTTGCCGTTGTCATTGCGACCCTTTATATTTTACTTAACCTATTTGTGAAAATAAAACATAATGCCTTTTTATTGTGAAGTATGACAGATATGAGAAAATTGACACAGAGATTTTCCTATGTAACGTGTGAATCTTGGGACAGGAAGAGCCATTTATCCTTTTACACAGCAGGTGTCACTAGTGTTTAATGAGGCTTCGAGAAATTCATCTTTTGGCGAACCTTGTGCTAGAGAGCCTCATTATTTCAAGAGGTCTCGTTTTCAGTATGGTTTTCATAGGTGAGAGAGAGAGAGAGAGAGAGAGAGAGAGAGAGAGAGAGAGAGAGAGAGAGAGAGTGAATGAGAATGAGAATGTGTGTCTATTGCGAGACATGATTCTAGAGTTGCATGGTGTGTGTGTATGTGTGTGTGTGTGTGTGTGTGTGTGTGTCTGTGTGTGTGTCAGTAACACATCATCTTCCCAGGCCTGATGACCATGATGACCCCCCTCCCTCCTAAAGAAACCCAAACACACCAACTCCTCTCTGGTACTTACCTGCTATACCTAAAGAAACCAGAAGCAGAGATGACATCATTAATGAGGACCAATGGAGACAAACTGACATATTACATGAGGACATACAATATCAACACTGACAAAGTCACTGTGTGTGTGTGTACTGTAAAACTGTATTCTACAGTGTCATAAGTGAGGCATCATTCTGCTGCATGGTGTGTGTGTGTGTGTGTGTGTGTGTGTGTGTGTGTGTGTGTGTGTGAGTGTGTGTGAGAGAGAGAGAGAGAGAGAGAGAATGAGAGTGTGTGTGTCTATTGCGAGACATGATTCTAGAGTTGCATGGTGTGTGTGTGTGTGTGTGTGTGTGTCTGTGTCTGTGTCTGTGTCTGTGTTCCATGATGAGTGTGTGAGTCCACTGCAGACTGTCAGTAACACATCATCTTCCCAGGCCTGATGACCATGATGACCCACCACACCAACTCCTCTCTGGTACTTACTTAATGTAGAATCTAAAGAAACCAGAAGCAGAGATGAGATCATTAATGAGGACCAATGGAGACAAACTCACACATTATATGAGGACATACAATATCAACAGACAATACAGTCATTGTGTGTGTGTGTGTGAGTGTGTGTGTGTGTGTGTGTGCGTGCGTGCACACACTAGTTTAACAGATGCCAATTAGCTCGACTAATCAAGGACCACCTTCCCAAAAAACGTTTTTCAAGGACCACCTTCGCGCCCCCTCTCCAAGTCACATGCTGCTACCCTAACCAAATGAGCGGGCTTGCATAAGCATTTCTAAATAGACATTTTACAAAAAAGAAGTCTTATGGTCAAGAGTCATAGGTGATGCATAACTTAACAAAAGCCCAGAGATCTGGTACTTTACCTCTAACTTTAGAAACTGGACGATTCCATTCAATTCCAGAGGAGGAACGAAAATGATGGCTGGATGATTTAAATGAGGTTGAAAATTAAATGCGTTTTTTGATTTACTGTCCCCTGTATGACAATTTAAGAGCCAGATTGTTTGCTAAGGTCCTTGATGTTTGTCCAGATTTATTTTATAAGGATGATGAAAAATTATCATCATGTATCATGTATTTCAGTTAGTTATAAGTTAAGTTAACTTAAGTTATACGTTTCAGTCTTATAAGCCCATGTGGGCTGGGCACCATTTGGTGTATTACACAAGATAACAAAAAAAATCCTACTACTATAAGCACCTAAAATACAGATAGCCTAAAGTTTTTAATATAAATTACAGGCCACCTCATAAAATTCAGTGAACAACTCTGCTTTAGAGATCGACCGATATAAGTTTTTTCATGACCGATGCCGATGCCAATACATGGAAGTCAGGGTCAGCCGATGGCCGATACATGCTGCTGATTTTTTGCGGTCCGCGATAATATCTGATAATATCTGATAATATCTAAAACTGGTAAAACTATATTGCTTTTAATGTATGAATTTACATTTAGTGGTGTTTATCAACATCTATAGGAATTATTTTTTTTGCAATAAATCTAAATTGTAAAGATACAGCATGGTCATTAAAATGATTACAAATGGGATTTAAAATTTTATTTATTTATTTTTCTCACACCGCCCCTTTGGCAGCCCTCAGTTCAGTGTTGGGTCCCTAAATTGGCCCTCACTCATCATAACTTTGAGAACCCCTGGTTTAAAACGCATATAAAAAAATCTTTTGTTATCTTAACTCGAGGTTAGTGATGTTTCTCACTCTGTTCGCTGAATTCGGCCGGCAAAGATCTGTATCGGTGAAAACGAAACTGAGGAACAAAATGAAATGAGTAATTCATTCGCCTGCCTAACAGACAGTAGCTGGAGAAAGAAATTTCAAGCTCACAGCTTTGCCGCTGTCATTGCGACCCTTAATATTTAAGAAGACGCAATATACTCAAAGCCTTCGTCATTAACAAGCGTTTTAATGACATATCTAGTGAGATTTACATCTTTACTTTCAGAATCTTTGTTCATTCAGTCAATAGAAACTTTAGTTACTCAATTTGCTTTGCGAAATAAGGGCTATGCTAAGCGGAGTGAACCTGTGGTTGTCTTAGCAACGGCAAACAAAATCCGCTCCTGAAAAAAATCCGCTCCTTTTATTTTCAACTTTCGTCTTCACCACCTTGCGGATTACACGCGGAAATTCCGCCCCGGTGTGATCGCGGCCTAACATGTGAATCTTGGGACAGGAAGAGCCATTTATCATTTTGCACAACAGGTGTCACTAGTATTTAATGAGGCTTTGAGAAATTCATCTTTTGGCGAACCTTGTGCTAGAGAGCCTCATTATTTCAAGAGGCCTCATTTTCAGTATGGTTTTCATAGGTGTTCAGTATGATC
The DNA here is from genome assembly GCA_027497455.2 of Sardinella longiceps. Classification (NCBI taxonomy): domain Eukaryota; kingdom Metazoa; phylum Chordata; class Actinopteri; order Clupeiformes; family Clupeidae; genus Sardinella; species Sardinella longiceps. Next base: position 230,207 of record JAODXP020000046.1, on the reverse strand, counting down.
AGATTTAATAAAACTAGTGAATTGCCCGTGTTTTTTTCCTCCACCAAAAGCATTGCATCAGGAGTGAGAGGGGGAGTGGCTACCTAGTTAGTAGACTTCTGCCACTCTACTGAGATTCATTTAACAATATCTTTACTAATCTTTCTCCAAACAATATCAAACTTGGCACTGCACTCATTCGTGTCATTAGAAAGATGCATACCAAATTTGAGGTCAGACGTATGGTTGCAGAGTTATGCGTGGAACACACACACACACACACACACACACACACACACACACACAGACAGACAGACAGACAGACAGACACACACACACGCACAGACACACACACACACACACAGACGTTCCTTTTATTATCGATAGATGAATGGCAGAATTAAACTCTTTCCAGCAGAGAAACACAGACTTACTTCTGATCTTCAACTCAACTCTTCCCTCCTCCATGTTGTCTCCACTGATGACCTGGCAGGTGTAAACTCCATAAGCATCTCTCTCTCTGCACCCCCTCAGCCTGAGAGACACGCCTCCTCTCTGCAGCTCCTGGGGGTCCACACTCACTCTGCCCTTATAGCCCCTCCCCTCTATCACATGACCATTCTTATACAGGTAGATACACTCTGTCCCCATAAACCACCTGATCTCCACGGCAACAGCACTGGTTTCAGGACACAGGTGACAGCGCAGTGTGACATCATCACCATTAACACACTTCAAAGTAAGATCAGGGATGACCAGTCTAAAACCTGTAGGGGAACAGAGCAGAATGACACATACTTACATAATCTCTCCCTCTCTCTCTCTCTCTCTAACACACACACACACACACACACACACACACATACACATACTGAACATATTCACACATAACACACTATCTAAGGGAATAGTTGAGTGCTTTATCAGGCAGCTCTCATTCATCTACCAGTCCACACATCACACACAAACCCACCCACCCACACAGGCCCAACATTGATATCACAAACCATCAAAACGGATTGCACAACATTTTCATAAACGGATTGCACAACATTTTCATAAGTTGCGTTTTTTGTTGTGTGCATAATGGTGCTTCTGTAAAAAATACATTATGTGGAGAAATCATTTTAGGTGATGATATGTTTCTACCAAGTACCTAAGCAACATTCTACCAACAAATCACGGCCCTGTTTACACATCCTCTGTGACAGCTTGGCGACCAGGCGACCTGAGTGGCTTGGATTTGTAGCTAGTGTGACTGTAGGGTAAAACTGAAGCACTGGGCCTCATTAGTGTCACATGCAGGAATACCAGTGGCAGCTGCTGGTTTTTCAGAATGGGGAAGCTCAGATTGAACGATCAGCAATTTTTTTCATTCAAACTAGGCTATTTAATTATGTATTTAATGTCATGGGCTGTTTTTCCATGTTTGTTTGTTCTATTGAATACACACAAGTTGTATTAATGGAGATTCAGTTGCATTTGAATGACAACATAGGCTACACTCAGTTTTTTAGGCTATAGAATAATAGGAGAATATGGGCCTAAGCTATTTAAATTATTCAGGTGCAAAACCCTCCCAAATCAATTTGCAATGAATTTACAGAAATAATTCCCTAATAATTCCCTATTGGAGCTATATTATAGGCTTCTCTTTTTCAAGAGGTTTAAATAATGTCTGACCTCAAAACACACATCTCTAAAGTACCATGACAGAAAATATAGGCTACATCTCTCCACTTCTGTTTTGGTCCCCTTCTCTTGTCTCGTCTCATTATGAGCTGCTACGTTCTCATTTCAGAGCTGGCCAATGAGAATGTAGTAACCATAGGAACATTTGTTTACAGATCTCTTGCCTGAAAATTTGGCTAATCCTGACAAAGATTAGCTATCTTTGCTAGCTCTATTAAGTAGTGACAGAGGCGAGAATCACTGAAGAAAATCAAAAGTCACTTGTGAGTTTGTGTGTACATCAATCAATGAACTATATCCGTCTTTCGGATGAGACGTTAAACCGAGGTCCTGACTCTCAGTGGTCATTAAAGATCCCATGACACTTCTCGCAAAAGAGTAGGGAGTTTCCCGGTGTCCTGGCTAAAGTCCCAACCTGGCTCATTCAATCAGGCCCCCTAATCATCCCCCCACTGTAATTGGCTCATTCATCCCTTCCCTCACTCTCCACCTCTAGCTGGTGTGTGGTGAGCGTTCTGGCACATAATGGCTGCCGTGCATCACCCAGGTGGGTGCTACACTTTGGTGGTGGTTAGTGAGGTCCCCCTTCTACTGTGAGCGCTTTGAGTACCTAAGGGTAGAAAAGCGCTATAGAAATGTAATCAATTATTATTATTTATAATAGAGAATAAAACCATGGGTATGCGCAAAGTATTATTAATAACGGTAACACAGACAGAGAGAGTAAATGTGTTGTCTTGTTGGTACAGTAGGCTACAGGCTCAACATTGCTATTAGCCGGTAGCCTTCCAAACAGGAACCGTGTGAGAGAGACAGAATGCCAATCAAAGAGGTTGAAGGATCTTGTCAAATCATGACATGGAAGCTCAGCGTTCGAGCCCGCCCTCTCCCATTGACACCCAGTGAAACAGAGCTTCCCTGGAAATGACGTTTTTGCGTATTTTTGCCGAATTAGCCAATAAACACAGGGTTTCAGTCCATACTGCGTTCAATGGGCCTCTATGGGGAGCCGGACTACAGTACGTCAATGGGATTCCTATGGCGAAACTTACGTGAGTTTAGAGACCCGAAATTACATTTCTGAACAACGAAATCGAAACAGTTTGAAACGGAGTTGATATTAATTGACAATACAAGTGACTAGGGCTGGGCGATTATACGATCTCGATTAGGGATCGCGATCAAATTTAGTTCGATCACGGTGATCAGCTGTGGGCATATTTTCTCGATCACGTGCGTTACATGTTGGAAAGGTGCGCGCCAACTGCTGCTAACAATCAAAGTTCCCTGCACCGCTGTGAGCAAGCCTTTACCAGAGAGAACTTAGCCGTCGTTTCGGGTATTTATGAAGACACACGCATTTCTATCATCTTTAAGAAATTCTGGGAGCATTCCATAGTTAGATGTTGGTACGCGGACAGCCACGAGTGAAAGTCTTGCGCGATCGTTAAAAAAAAAAAAATTAAATTGCAAGTGTAGAGTGTTGTTGACGGCAAAACAGGCGAGGAAGGGAGAAATAGTGGGGCACATTTAGCGGTTGCAACGTTTATCTACGGTTCCTTATGCGAGACATAAAAGTTTTTTCCGACGTTTTATCATCTTCAACTCCAGATTCTTTATTGTAACACATACGACAAGAAGAGTTGCTGTTGTAGCCACAACTCCCGCTTTTAGAACTTCCAACACAGCGGCAATGCTACCGTCTCTCTCCCAATTCTCTGACACTCTCTCGCACCTGCGCGCGTGTACACATACACACACGCACGCAGGCACACCTAAACTCCACCCCTTAATTCCTCAAAAAGGCACATAGCAACCTAGGAAATTTAACAGATAACAAAACATCATTATCACACAAACTTGCAGGAGTATGCTCATGCATTGTATGCATCACACCATATTTCACCTTGTCTGGTAGAAATTACAGTGATGTGTATCATGTTTCTGCTATACTATATTTGAAAGGTTTATGACAGTTTATGAAAGTTTATGCATTTTGGGATACCATAATTGCAATAAATTAGATCAATAAATTGCAGTATCTGTAGGCTGTTTGCAATTGCATATGAGCCAGTGTAATGACAAGATTTCAGTTATTTTAATTAGTTTAAAATTAAAATGTATTTATTTGTACTTTTTTTTTTTGGGGGGGGGGGGGGGTTACGTTATATCATTCATGATCGTGATTAAAAATCGAGATCGTTCAATCTGAGAAAAAAAATCGTGATAACTTTTTTTTCCATATCGCCCAGCCCTACAAGTGACTGACACGTTTGGCATGTTTTATTAATAGTTCATGTATGATCTTTTTGGAGAAATTTTAGGGGAAGCTGAGGTTCCCTTGCAGTCTTATGATAGCCGCCTCTGAGGAATACTTTCACTTTCTCAGTATTCAAGAAATCCTCTGTGAATTATATAAACCACAACTCCTCCATGAATTGTATGTGTCACTGAACATACATATTCCTCAGTATTAACATACTTCAGGAGTCTCTCTGTCTGTGGCTTATCTGCACATGACTGCAAGAGATTTATGTACAGTGTGTTTGCAGGTGTGTGTGTGTTTGTGTGTGTACACAACTGTAAATGAGCGATCTATACAGTGTTTGCAGACGTGTCTCTGTGTGTGTGTGTGTACATGACTGTATAAGAGTTCTACGCACAGTGTTTACAGATGTGTGTGTGTGTGTGTGTGTGTTTGTGTGTGTAGGCTTACATGTCTGTATATGGGAGTTCTATGCAGTGTGTTTGTGTAACGGATGCCAACTAGCTCGGCTGTCTGGCGGCAGTATGTGTAAATCCTCAGAACCCAATCTTCTTCAAGAATTGCTTCTAACTGCTGAGTTAGAAGCCTGGGCTTTTAGCTCAGTGATTAGAGCGTTTGACTCCCATGCCGTGGGTTTGTTGTAGCTGACATGGTGGTGGGTTCGAGACCCATGTGCGGTGCGGATCGCTACCGGTTACATTTGCAGACGTGTATCTATGTGTCTTTATCTTTGGCTTCAGTAAAAGTGGGCGTGGTCTACCTGTGTGCTGGTGCTACAGTACTCGGAGTCTCGGACACACAACAGAGAACTATGAAAGGTAAATGGCTCAATCATTGTATGTACAAAACATAATGTAGCAAAGGAAGAGAACAGTGACCCCACCCGCTCTCAAACCCGGATCTCCGGGGTGATAAGCGTGCAACTTGACCGCACACCAAAGAGTAAGGCTCATTGATATGGCAGTCAGAGCGTATACTCAACTGTAGTGATGGTACTCCGTCTCACATAAGCCCCCCATGTCAGTTGGTCAAACCACAGATACTCACACATTCACACAAACACACACTTATTTTTATCATAAAAGTGCTCCAGATGATGTCTTACCTCTATCTGTATCCCCAGCTGCCATTTTGTCTTCCTGAAACACAGACGTTTACATGCACTGGTTAGTGCTCAAGCTTCTCAACCTGACTCTTGCCCTAGACCATGTCCAATACGGCTGGATGTTCATACTGGTATCCCTTCTGCTTATCTTTTCTTCTCATGCACGTAGTTTGGTAGTGTGTGTTAAGTGGGCTATGAGTGTTCAGCTCAGTTCCATTTCTAAATAGGCATTTGAAGTTCTATTTCAGAATTACTACTAAGGCAGTAATTCAGTGCATGTAGGCTTAAAGTAACAGATGCCAGTAACAGAGTGTGGGGAAAGTAACTAGAGTAAAATGATGATGGCAAAATGAGAGCCTTCTCATATGACTGGGAAACTGTCTCCACTCCCAGTCCAAAGTTGCTGTGAGGTAGTGATAGTGGGCTCAAGCCCGGGCAGCACTGCATGACATGAGCGTGATAACATAAACATACTGAGCTGAGGGCTGTTGCTTCTATCTAGTCCGGTGTGACCGATCCTCTCGGGAGGCTGTTAACTCGGGATACACATGCGATTTCTATGGGACACACACGTCGACGTAATCAAGTGACGATAGCTTTACCTTAATTAGGGCAAACGTGACCCTGATTCAACAAAATAACAAATGATGGCAAATGTAACATTAAGCCAGTTTCTTCCGTGAAATTAAAACATTATATTTTTGCGAAGATGACACCTTTGGTCCTTTTCTTAGCAAATGAAATCAGACTATTTAATTCTATTTCGACCAAATCAAACCGACATCAGTGAAAGTTTTTTTGTGAATACTGGTTTACGTAGCCTGTGGTAGCCTACTGCGCGTGCGCACAGGTGAAGCCAGGTTAAGGACTTCTACAACGTCTCATATCAGTCGACTGCTAAATCAAAGTATGGATACAGTGGGTCTAACTTAATCGTCTAATTTTAATTTTAATGCTAGGGTATGCTCGTAGAATGTAATCGTTCACCAGGCATAACGTTAATCTATTGTGACTCACGGAAGGAATTGTAAGTTGTCCTGCCTGTCAGCCTTGTTGTAAGTTATCCTAGACTGTCATTCATTTACTTGTTCAAGTATCGATTTAGCAAGTGAAGATGCAAATTTAGGCCTATCTAATGTAGGGTAGCATAGCCTACAACTAACGTGTTCTTCAATATCACTAAGTTAATTCTTCTTCAGTAGCTCAAGTTGTTTTCCTTAGCAGCCCATATTAGTTCAAGTTGGGATATAGCCTAGAGGATGTCAAGCAACAGAAGTTGTCAGTAGACCTATCGCGTTCTGACGATGATTAAACAAATCAGCCTGGAGCTAAGAGGAGTTCTCAAGATGTGTACCCTCCACGATAACGTATAATGTATAACTACATTAATAATTTGCTGCAGTTTGTCTGTCTTTGGTCAGTGTAGCCCAACAACATCATAAGGCTACACGGTGATGCAGAGTCTGAAAGAATGGGAAGAAACGCCGATCGGGAGTAGGCTCGCATAGTCTACTGATAAGATATTAAGAATCAGCACCTCACTGCCATCGTAATTTGGGCTGTTATCATGATTGCATTATGTTATATTAGATTATCTTTCCACTGCCCACTTCTATCGATAGCCTTGCCTGCTTCTGTCAACGTTACTCCTGTTATGTTGCATCTGCGATAACGTTATGTTGTTTGTTAATATTTTATTTCTTTAGGGCTTTTTCTTGCCCTTTATGTATCCTATAACTCTTAAGGTGAATAAACCAGTAACATGAACTGTCTTGTCTCGTTTCAATTAGTCACCTGAATGTATAGGCTACAGCTATATGGTTGATACACCTGTTTGTTTAACGTTGTTGTAACTTTAAGTCTCCTAAGCAATGAGTTTATTCTTTAGAATTTAGTTTAGTTTACTTTAGTGTATTCAGATTTATTTTAGGTAATTGAATGTGCATAGTTGCATAGGTTTAGTCTGTTAAAGTGACTACGTTACCCATGATGCATTTTTGTTGCACATCCTGTTGCTAAATAATGTTGAGAGAGAAAAATATGTAGCGATGTAGGCCTACTTGACCAGAGATATGATAAGTGAAGTTGGAAACTTTTTTACATGGTGTTCAGACTCCATTTAATCTGCAATTAGTCAGAAATGCAGAACAAACATAGGCGTAACTGGTTCTGAAATTACATTAGATCTAGCCTACTGACCACAAGGCATTTAATTAGGTCCATGCTCACAATAATAAACACACTGTAAAGAAAGCAATTATTCAAACGCCTGTTTTAAAAATCAACAACTAGAATAATACAATAACACATCAAAATCACACCCGACTAAATTCTCAGCTAAACAGCCTATCGGAGGGAGGCTACGTGATAAGAAGAAACTGCGCCTCCTGCTAATAAACTGTATTATCGACATTGTTGCGCTCTTGCGTAGAGGATCGTCCGTACGCCTACGTAATTTCAGTCCCAATTTAGTCGAATCGGTGTAACGGCGTTAGGTAAATCTAACTACACTTGTAGACAGATGTGTATCCCCAGTTAACAGGCGGCCCAAGAGGATCCGTCACACCGGTTCTTGAAACATCCAGTAGCCGCCTAGACTAGCTTGTCCTGTTTCTACTGTATTCCTTGCCGACACGCAAGATTATCTTGATCAATAGGCTATTCATTACAACTATGTAACGTTAGGCAGGCCTAACTAATTATTTTGAAACAAATTCAGAATGTAGATTTACCATTGCGTTCATTTAATGAATGATGGCATCTGCATTTGTAGCCTAATTCAATAAACAACTGTAGCCTAGAAGCCTTGGAGACTTGGAATGAATTTTAACAATAAAGTTATTGTAGCGTTACCGTGTTCGTCGTCTCGAAGTGGAGGTGAGATTTCACTGTCGATTTCACGTAAAGTTAGTCGTTCTCATGCTGCTGTTTTCTCCTGATGTCAACTTCACATCATCCAACCATCCGATGGGCTAGCCTAATTATCCGATAACAAAAACGCGGTAAATGGTAGACATGCAAACTAATGAAATGAATGACCGTTTGGTTAAATACCAACTTCGAAGAATAAAGGAACTAAGTCAGCCCGAGTTGAGATCACGGGCGTGCCTGCCTGCGTGCGCACCAGGGTGACGTTCTTGTTCTTGCACCTGTTTGCCCGGTAGGTAGGCTACGAGGCTACAGGTAAGCTACGAGCACTCATTCATGTGAACGCGCGCAGGTGTTACCTTTGAGGACTGAGAGCATGAGCTTAGAGAGCATCTAGTAAAGTTGGTAAAATGTCACTTGCGCCTTTTTGGTGCTCACTGCTCAGCCCTCGATATTTTGTCGGTATTTGCTGTAAAAAAGGGAAACCTTGACTGACTTCTGGGGCCAGTTTATCGGATGCAAGCAGATGCTTAATGTTTCATCACTTCATCTCTTCTCATAATTCTTTCCTTACCCTCTTTTTTTTTCCCTCCACTCAGGGCCAGTTCTAGGCATAGACAAACGAGGCGGTCGCCTAGGGCACCAAATATCAGGGGGGCATCACATACAATTTTCTTACTTTTTTTTCTTTAGTTTTACCTCTTATATTTTTAGAAAAGGGGGCAAAACTCAAATCTGGCCTAGGGCACCAAAGAGGCTAGAACCGGCCCTGCCTCCACTCGTCCCAATGCTGCCTGGGCCCCATGGGTGGCTTGGCCGCCTAGTCCTGACTGGTTGCTGTGTGTGTCCGTCATTGGTCGGTTCTGTCTATAGATACAGACGGCAAGTACGGTTAACGCCCCCAAAATGCGAGGGTGGAGTCAGCGTGGGGGATAACAGAGCCCAATTTAACATTATGGTGAATGGACAAGGTAGAGAAAGTTGCTTAACAATAAAAGATCGCTTAGTAAAATTGAACAAAGTCCATATTAGATGTTTTGTCTAATCATGACCTGTTTGCCTACTTGTGTTTAAACTAAAATAATTTTTCCATCATTTGTTTATTGCAGTTACACTAACAGAAATGTCATGAGCCGTCTCTGCTGCTGTCAAAAGTAAAGCAACTTTCAATCACAAGTCTGATTAGCTCAGTTAAGCAAGCTAAAGTTAGCTACATTTACTGTGGTGATCAATGAAGTTGGCTAGTTAGCAAGCTAATGAAGCTAACAAACATCATCTAAATTGTCATCAGTATCACGTTTGGAGGGGTGTCAAGTTCAGAATTCACATCGGACCATCTGACCATCATTACTACCTTCAGGCATTGCCCTCAAAAATGTGTATGGCTCCTTGTAGATGGTGCTCAGTGTAACTTGTAGCTTAGCATGCCATTGACTCCTTCACTAATTTAGGGTTTGTTTTCCCCACATGGGGGACACGAGGAGATGATTTTATGGGCGTGCCCGGACTCTGCCGTCTGTATCTATGGGCACTGGGTACTGGGCAACCTCCTCAAGCACTCCTCCTCACACACTCACGCCTCTGCTTGGGAGCACACAACATGCCTTACTCTCTTTCAAAATACACTACACTTTAGATTGCACTCATCATAATTCCACCAATAACAAAGACCACACAACAGACTAGGGTAAGGCAGGTGTCTGACGGGATGCCTCTCTTCTTTTAATGCATACATTCAAGAGGAGGCTTATAGGTATACATAGGATAGGTGTGTTGTGCAGGGGGGAATCCGGGCAGATTTTCTCTCTGCTTGACCACTTATTTTAATACAAAACAGTAGAGAAAACGCACAAAGTAATCATATTACACTCAGACTGAGTAGGGGTTGGGTCCCTGGGGTGTGGTCGTGCTGCTCATTTTTAGTAATTTGCTAGACATGCTTTGCAAACACTGCCAGACCCTACCCTCACCTCATAGTTGTTGATAAACATGCTACACACAACATAGTATTTGTCACATTAAGACAGACAAGGACCCAAACTCACAGCCTTAAAGGAAGACACCCTCTTACCTAGAGAAAATATGTGGGTAAAAGCATTTTGCTCTCAGTGCGTTTTTGTGTTTATTTAACAGGACAGAACAGAATACAGAATACAGACTTACTTGACTTTAGTTATGAGACCACCAACAAGAGACACACAAAAGACTGAGCAGATATAGGCAAACCAATTAACATGCAGACAAGAACTGGAAGACACCAACGAGACAATAATAGAAAACAAGTGAACAGATAAGGAGGGAAAATGATGATACAGGAAGCACAGACCAAATAAGGACAAAGGGCGAAGACTCCAGATTAAGGGCTGCCCACTGCTCTGCATGTGTGAAAACTCTAAAGCTCACACCCCCTTTACACTAACTCCATTTCACCAGAAGATGGCAGTAGAGCATGATGGATTCATTCTGTGTTGGTTTCTCCTGACAAACCTGAGATTTTGGAGGAAAAGTGAAAAAATGTAATTTCCACAACCTTCATTTCCACTACCGCCTCCATGGTTTATATTAATATAATTCTATATTATTCATGAAAAATCTATATTATTCATGAAAAATCATTGGAGCCAACTTCATGCCAGGTATCTAGTAGTATGAAAACAAGATATACCAATAATATTTGAATTCAAAAATTTACATTCTCTAAAAATGTCCAGGTCAAAATGTACCATAGTTGGAGAATTACCTACTTATTAATATAGAATTATATTAATATAAACCATGGAGGCGGTAGTGGAAATGATGGTTGTGGAAATGACATTTTTTCACTTTTCCTCCAAAATCTCAGGTCTGCTTAGCCTACTAGCTTTGGTTTTGAAATTGGCATTAGATGACACTAATTGCAACTAATAAACTTTTAAAAATTTATTTATTTATTTTTCCTCATCAGATATGAGTTTGGAAATGACGCACAAAAAGTATCCACTAGTTTTTGCTACTATTTACCTTCATATATCTTCTTTTTATTAACCCCTGTTAGGGAGAACTCTTTCACTCATCCATGTGGTTCCCTTTGGAGTGTCTGATGCTATGGTTACTGAGTAAACAAATCTAAAGGAATAAGCTTGGGAATGTATTTCATACAGGGTGATGGAAATGACGGCCAACCCAAGGGACAAGCGTTCAACATTTGAAAAATATGACAAATTGAGAACAAATGTTTTTTAAAATGATATATTTCATTGAAATAGATAGTAGTGAACATGTTAAGCATGAATTTTACATTATTTCATCATTAACTTTAAAGTGAAACAAGGTCAAAGACCCAAAGTCTGGCCTAGGGACAGAGGTAGCCTGATTGCCATCGACTTTCAAAACTCTACGAGACTTTGGTCTGACCAATAGCCCGTATAACAATGTTTCTCAAAATGCATGGTTGACCCGCCTCCCTGAAATGCCTCGGTGTGCTACTGGTCGATGTTAGAAAATGCTGTGCTGAAGCCAAACCAATCATACCACTCTTTCCTCTGACGTATGTGACGCGAAGGGAATTGCTTGAACAGGACTGAGAGCCGTTGGAGCTGCTCAAAGTTGATTGGTTCTCGAAAAGTGGGTGGAGATCCCGCTGTAGCGGGATCAGGGAATGTACTTGAATGAGGTCGTGGCCCTGCTGTGTGTAGCTGAGCCGAAGGCTTTGCGTCACCAGTAGGGCGGAGCCCGGCTAGGACAGAGGCAAAACGGCTAAAAATACATATAAAATGCCTCCCATTTTATAGAAAACATCATAGTTGAATCATGATTATTTTTGCCCAAGTTCCCCTCAATGGGTAGTAAGAAAAATTGTAGAAATTTGTTCTGGTTTTTAAAATATCTGCCAGGGACAAGAAATGCACCATATGGAGAATCGCCCGTGTATGTGTGTGTGTGTGTGTGTGTGTGTGTGTGTACAAAATGTCTATAAAATAGCATCTCTACACTGTAAATGATATGCTTACCCTAAGATGGCGAATAGTTGCGATGGTGAATGACTGATCTCACAGAGGACATGCAACAGTTAAAAGAACCACATTTAGCCTGTAATAAATTCCCTCTTCTCTTCTTTTTCTTCCTTTCTATCTCTCATGCTGTGCTGAGGCCACAATATTACAGTCCGTGGCGTGCATTCCTTCACTATTCTTTGCCGTCAGAATTACATACACACACACACACACACACACACACGTCTGCTGCATGTTTCATATGAATAGCTGCTCACTATGAGTGAACTAGTATATAAGAGGGCTGTGGTATTTGTGAGCACGGACAAGAGGAGTAAATGTTTCTCTTCTCTTTTGTGTGCTAGTGCGGACTGATCCTTGAGCAAATGGGGAGTTGCTCAGGATAAGCCCTTGAGCTCAAGCCAAATAAAATAAACACATGCACAGGTGCGCGTGCACACACACACACACACACACACACACACACACACCTACAGTGACAAAGACAGAAATAGAGAGTGTATTTTGAGAATAATGAGTGGCATTTTACATATGTATATTTAGCAGATGCTTTTAACCAAGTTGACTCAATTGTAAACGATCAATTAATTCAATTAAATTTTATTTGTAGAGCGCCCAAATATTCAGTACATTGTCTCGTGGCCAGTTTCCCCCAGAGTGCCTATCTTAAGTGCACAACAGTGGCAGCAGGGATTTTAAAACCACTCTTCTCAGGCTACTACTGCAGTACGGCTAGCCAGGTACCTTAACTGTTGAGCTACTGCAAATACAATAGTAGGCTATAGAGCTGTAAAATCTAAACAAAAGTTAACAAAATCCAAAACTATCCTGCCAATCAGCCTTTGATCTCTTATCACATTTATAACTGCTGTATGAAGAGGCTCCTCTAGCATGTATAACTGCTGTGTTATTGAAGGGAGTCCTCTAGCATGTGTGGCTTAACACTCGCACACACACACACACACACACACACACACAGTCCAGTCCTGACTAAATCATTTGATAAGCCAAAATTGTGTCAGACAGTTTTTATTTTAACATATGCTATACACAGTTCCTTGAAGAACCCAACATGGGTGAAACTGAATATTAGTGTACAAGTATGTTCTGAAGCCAATCACACTTCCATAGCCTACTCTCAATGTGGCCAACACTATTTCTACATTTGGCTTGACTGACAGTGGACAAATACATTGCAGTAACTTACAGTAACATTACTTAGTGTTCCCTGTGTGTTTCTATCCAAAATGTAGAATAATCCTGTATGGTTTATACATCTTTCCTTTACTAGCCAGTTATTCTGACAGGAGTAAAGTCTTCCTCCTTCTCTCTCAGTGATGAAGTGAGCTTCTCCTATCTGCCTCTTCTACCAAACGGCTGAGTCTCTGGACAGTCTCTGACAAGCCTTCTACCTCTTTGTTCTTCTCCTCTATCTCTCTATTCTTCTCCTCCATCTGTCTGTTCTTTTCCTCCATCTCTCTATTCATCTTTTCCATCTTTCTGTTATTTTCCTCCATCTGTCTGTTGAAGTCTCTCTCCATCTTCTCCTTGGTGATGCTGATGTTTCTCTGTAGTTCAGGCAGGATGATCTTCATGAGGTTTCTCTCTGCTTCAGCCCTGGCCTCTCTCTCATAGCTTTCTCTCATCTCCTCCAACTCCTCTCTGTGTCTCTCCTCCATCTCTTTCTTCTCTCCCTCTCTCTTTTCTCTCAATCTGCTCAGTTTTTTCTGTAACTCCTCTCTCTGTGAAGTCTCTCTATCTAACTTTCTTTCAATCTCTCTCCTCTTCTCCTCATCCTTCTCTTCTTCCATCTTTTGCTCCAGTTCTGTTGTTTTCTCATTCAATACTTTAATTTCTCCCTCATGCTGCTGAATCTCTCCCTTAATCTTCTTAAGAGACTCTTCCATAGTTTTATCAAGTTCCACTCTTCTCTCTCGCTCCCCCCTCAGTTTCCTCTCCTCCATCTCTCGTTCTCTCTGCATCCTTCTCTCTATCTCTCTGATCTGTCTCTCTGCCTCCTGGTAGGTCTCACTGCTGTAGAATCTCTCTCTGTTTCCTGACTCCATCTCTTCTATCTTCTCTAGCAGCTGTTTGATCTGAGTGTCATCAGGTCTGTCCTTAACGTTGAGTAGGTGACACCTGTTCCCACATTTCTCTACCAGCTGCTGGAGCTCCTGGCTCCCTGTCTGGAGCAACTCCTCCACACTCCTCTCTCTCAGCCCCTCAGCATGGGTGAAGAGGATCAGTGTGTGTCTCCAACAGCCCTCCCCAAAAATATCCTCCATTTTCTCCAGCATCCTCCTCTCCTCCCCTTCAGACGGCTCCACTGGAATCAGCAGGAGGAAGGCGTGAGGTCCTGGGGCAGACAGACGGACACAAAGCCCCACGTCCTGTCTCATGTCCTTCTCAGAGAGTCCACTGCAGAACCAGTCTGGAGTTTCCACCAGGGTCACCCATCTCCCAGCCACCTCCCCCTGTCTGCTCTCACTGTGCTGGGTCTCTGTGGATGTGTGTGTGAGTGTGTGTGTGCCCAGGATGGTGTTTCCTGCTGCCCTCTTCCCAGCTGCATTCCCCCCCAGTAGCACCAGCCTCAGCTCAGACACAGCAGGATACACTGGGGAGGCTGGACTAGGACTCTCTCCACCCACTGCAAATACACACATATACACACAGTGTTAGGAAGTGTAAGGAAACAAGGTGTCTGTGTTATGATTGCATCATCAGAAGAACACTATGACGAAGGCAATAAAAGACAAATCCACCAACATGGTGAACTCACTTGAATGTGGTGTTGCTGACAGTGATATTGAGAGTATTGAGTTTAAACCAACAGGTGAATAATGGGTGTTAAAAATAATGACTCAGAATCATGAATCAATCGTCAGAACTTACTGGACGGAGGAAAGAAATCCATACTGTGTCTTCTCCTGAGGCTGGAAGGGTCTGGATCTATGAGCCAAGAATGAGAAAGTATTATAATTTTAAAGAGAATTATCATTTGAAAGAATTAGTATTAATAACTTTTAAGGCTCAAAGGTGTGTATGAGACTGTTAAAACCATAGCCCGAGAGGTATTGTAGCATTTGGATACCAAAAGGCAGGGAATATATTCAGTGAAGTGGTCTCTAGATCAGTACACAGCCTGGTACCATCCTTCACACTTACCAGTCAGCTCTTCTCTGTTAGCCTCGAGCTGTTCGCCTGTCAGCTGCAGTTGTCTCTCTCTCTCCTGTAGCTGTCTCTCTCTCTCCTGTAGCTGTCTGTCTCTCTCCTCCAACTCCCTCTCTTGGTCCTGTTGGGTTCTCAGGTCCTGTAGTTGGCTGTTCCTGTCCTGCAGTTCCTTCCAAAGTGACTCCAGTTGTCTTTTACTCATCTCCAGCTCCCTAGTCATGTTCTCCAGCAGACGCTCTCTCTCCCTCTCTCGTTTAGTCATGTTCTCTAGTTGTGTGTCTCTCTCCAGGAGAAGTGCATTATTCTCCTTGAGTTCTTGTTTTATCATCTCCATGCTCTCATTGTTTTCTTCCCACTCCTTGACTTGGCCCTTCAGTTCCCTCTCTTTGTGCTGCAGTTCTTCTATTCTCTTGTCTCTCTCCTTCATTTGCTCCATCAGTTCCCCCTCTTTGTGCTGCAGTTCTTCAATTCTCTTGTCTCTCTCCTTCATTTGCTCCATCAGTTCCCACTCTTTGTGCTGCAGTTCTTCTATTCTCTTGTCTCTTTCCTTCATTTGCTCCATCAGTTCCCACTCTTTGTGCTGCAGTTCTTCAATTCTCTTGTCTCTTTCCTTCATCTTCTTTTCCATCTCCTCTCTCTGCTCCTCCAAGTCTTTGTATTTCTGTTTGTATTGTTCCTCCAGATCCTCTCCCATCTCCTCAAGCATCCTCTTGTTTGCTTCTCGTTCCATGGTCTCCTCCATACATCCAGCTGTTGAAAGCATGTAACATCTTCTGTTCGATCGTTTAAAAATATTACAAATCATTTTATCATTGGAAACTGAATGAACTAATCAGTGAAATCCTCATCTGATCACCACCATCTCTCCTCATCACTCATCTCATCTCCACCAATCATCTCTCCTCATCACATCTCCACCAATCATCTCTCCTCATCACTCATCACATCTCCACCAATCATCTCTCCTCATCACATCTCCGCCGATCATTTCTCCCCATCACTTACCACATCTCCACCAATCATCTCTCCCCATCACATCTCCACCAATCATCTCTCCTCATCACTCATCTCATCTCCACCAATCATCTCTCCTCATCACTCATCACATCTCCGCCGATCATTTATCCCCATCACTCATCACATCTCCACCAATCATCTCTCCTCATCACTCATCACATCTCCACCAATCATCGCTCATCAAATGTCCACCAATCAACATTCACCAGATTGTGACACCACCAATCATCTTCAACTTACCAAGGGACTGGACAGATTCCTCCATCTTTTGTCTCTCCTCAGCAGTGATCTCCCTTCGTACTGCAATACAACAGTGAAGATGACCCAGAGACACATTAGGAACATACACAGAGTTACTGTATCTTCAACAACACATTTTATTGGGTACTTACATGCATTCTCTATCCTCTCCCTCTCTGAAGGATATCAGAAATAGATATGAGATCATTAATGAAACAGAAAGGACACTCGCACACATGGAATGATCTAGCATTGTGTAGAATGCTACTAAAATCAGAACAGGTCAAAATATTCGAATCTACACAATACTCCACAATGTTCCAATAGCCATAACTGTATCTCTCTATTCTTAGAACTAATCAGCATACTTACGCTCATGTTCGATGCGTTCTCTCTCTAAAGAAATCAGAAGCAGAAATGAGGTTAGCAATGAGGCCCAATGGGGACATAGGACAAACTCAGACTAGAATGATACCAATTACCCAATCAAATACAATTAAATATGAGAATATAGTATCACTAATCCCTGTCTGAGTCTCAAATACAGTTAAGTATGAGAATATAGTAACCCTAATCCCTGTCTGAATATCACATACTATAGATGAGAATATTGTAATCCCTGGCTCAATCTCGATGAACCATAAACCCATCAAATGTTAGGCTACAGTTAGGACATGAGATTAGAGTAACCCCTATATAAATCTCATATACTATGGGTAATGAGAATATACTAATCCTGTCTGAATCTCAAATATTATAGGACACGTGAACATGACATGAGAATATCAATATCAATGAACCATAAACCCATCAAATACCTCCCCAAAGAAACACAAACACAGAAAGTCTGTGGGACTTACCATAGCGATCTAAAGGAACCAGAAGCAGAGATGAGTTCTTTAATCAGATCATTGAGGCCAAATACAGACAAACGCACACATTATATTAAGGATATATGAACAATGACAACAGACACACACCAGAGGAACACATATTATTGTGGTTGTATACAGATAATGTACTTGTGTGTTTGTGTGCACTAGTGCACTACTCAATGATATTTTCTGCCCTCAGTGGTACCTTCCAGGCAGTACTGCCTGCATGACACTAGTCTACCTTAAACCGCTCCCAGTCAGCAGGTCGGCTCCCTGCCTGGGTGAACGGGTGAATGTGAGGCACACATTGTAAAGCAGTTTGAGTGCTTGTAGAAGTAGAAAACTAAAAACGCTGTATCAATGTAATGGGGTGGGGGATGCCTTGAAGTCAGCACTGCCTGAGAGGTGGTACTGATGGCAAAAAAGACCAAAGACCATGCTAGTTGTGTGTGTGTGTGTGTGTGTGTGTGTGTGTGTATGTGTGTATGTGTGTTTGTATGTATGCCTGTGTATGCTCATGTTTCATAATAAATCTGTATGTCACTTTGGCTCTCAACCCCTCTCAGGTACTTACCCATCCGACCTAAAAAACACAAGAAAACAAAAAAAACCATGGTGAGCTCGATGAGAGGTGTATGGCTCTGCATCATATGGTTACTGAATGTATACAGTATGTGTGTCTGTGTGATTCTACACATTTTGTTTTGGCAACACCTGTCAGGTACTTACCGCCCACCCAATCTAAATAAAATAGAGGCAGAAATAAGATCATTAATGAGAGTCAATGATGATAATATTTACACATATCAACCCATACAGAATTACGTAATACAATCTCTCTCTCTTAATGTGTGTGTGTGTGTGTGTGTGTGTGTGTGTGTGTGTGTGTGTGTGTGTGTGTGTGCGTGTGTGTGACGGTATATGTATTACCAATGCCAGTGAGGTCATGATTATGTTTCCAATGCATGGGGAGTTTCAGTGTTTGTGTGTGTGTGTGTATGTTTCATGATGTGTTTGTGTATATTATGTGTCTGTCAAGCCAAGCTCAATCATGTCATCCAAGACCAAGGAGCAGAGGCAGGGATTGTGTGTGTGTGTGTGTGTGTGTGTGTGTGTGTGTGTGTGTGTGTGTGTATGTTTCATGATGTGTTTGTGTGTATTTTGTGACCAAGGAGCAGAGGCAGGGATTGTGTGTGTGTGTGTGTGTGTGTGTGTATGTTTCATGATGTGTTTGTGTGTATTTTGTGACCAAGGAGCAGAGGCAGGGATGTGGTGTGTGTGTGTGTGTGTGTGTGTGTGTGTGTGTGTGTGTGTGTGTGTGTGTTTGACTACATGTGTGTTACCAAACAGTGAACAGTCCTCTGTGGTACTTACTGGCCATCAGACCTAAAGGGAGCAGAAGCAGTGAATGGAGAGATGGTTACTGAGGCCCTTTGGACATACACACTCACTCTCACACACACACACACACACTCACACACACACACACACACACACACACACACACACACACACACACACACACACACACACACACACAGTGTATTGTTACTGAGGCCCTTTGGACACACACTCACACTAGCTTCATTACGTCACACTCACACTTTACCTTGCAATACATTTTACACATAATTCCTACATATTCCCACATTTGGACATTTTTGTCTGTGGATTTGTGTCAGAAATATTATTATTATTTGTGTGTGTGTGTGTGTGTGTGTGTGTGTGTGTGTGTGTGTGTGTGTGTGTGTGCTAAAATGAGGACTGATATTCACTAATCAATCTTTCCAGCCTGATGATGACCCTTCAATTGGAAATGCAAACACACCACCACTGCTATATTAAAATACGTACTTACCTAATATATGACCTAAAGAAGGAGAAGCACATGAGATTATTAGTTATTAGCACAAGGAGACAGACTTACTGCACAGACTCACGGTGACTATTGTGTGTGTGTGTGTGTGTGTGTGTAGCGTGCATGTGTGTGTGTGTGTTTTATGATGAATGTGAGAGTCCACTGCAGACTGTCAGTAACACATCATCTTCCTAGGCCTGATGACCATGATGACCCCCCCTCCCTCCTTAAGATAACAAACAACACACCAACTCCTCTCTGGTACTTACCCATAAAACCTTGAGGAAACAGAAACAGATAGAAGATTAGTAATGTGGCCATAGACGATGAATACACGCTGGCACTGATGTCTTAGCTCATACATTACAGCAACTCATAGCATGCATGTCTGTATGTCTGTGTTTGGCCAAGGTCATTAACTGAAGTCTTTAGTCTTGTTGTTTGATTTCAAATTGAGGTAAATTGACATGGAATGACTGTTATACTATACAATTCCTCACATGGGCTGTTATAGAGCATACAGTACTGCTGTTTAAAGTTAGCCTGACATAGCCCGCCCATAATACGAATGTTCATCCGTATCCATGGTCTGGGAACGGTCCTCTGGGGCGTGTTTACATCGGTAGAGAGTCTTCCGGCCAATAAGCGAAGCTGATTAGACGAGCTGTCCAATAGTTTCAAACCAGAAGTAAATGCCCTCCCCTCCGCAGTATAATCGCGTCAGGTTAAAGAACCCCCAGACCATGAATACGGATGAACAGCAGTATTATGGTCGGGCTATGTCAGGCTAGTTTAAAGTATACAAGTGCTTTGTTAGGCTAATGATGCAGTGCAATAGTGTTTGGCAACAGCACAGGGGTCCAGTTCCCAAAACCATACTGTAGTTGCTACCTAAGGAAAGAAGTGAAGAAGTGAAATTTCCCATTGTCAACTAACTAAGTTGCTAACGGGTGGCTGAACTCTTTTCAGTTGGGATATACACAGGGGTTAAAGTGGAGGGGAACACAGGAGGTACGCAGTTCCAGCACCTCAGATAAATAAATATCATCCCATTCTTCCTCTATACATTTTTCTTTGTTTGTTCGGACACAAAATATGAGAGTTCCCCTTCCTGCCAAATCCCACTTTAACCACTGGATACACAGGACTTACGAGGTATCAATCCGACTCTTCCCTCCTCCATGTGTTCTCCTCTGATGACCTGGCAGGTGTACACGCCTATATCAGGGCTCCTCCTGTCCCTCAGCCTGAGAGACACGCCCCCTCTCTGCAGCTCCTGGGGGTCCACACTCACTCTGCCCTCATAGCCCCTCCCCTCTGTCACATGACCATTCTTATACAGGTAGATACAGTCTGTCTCCCTAAACCACCTGATCTCCATGGCAACAGCACTGGTTTCAGGGGAGAGTTCACAACGTAGTGTGACATCATCGCCAGAATCTGCCTCCACAACGCGGGTATGGGTGACCAGTCTAAAATCTGTAGGGGGAAATAGATGTGTTAAGGACTTTGATTCACACACATTCTCTCTCTCTCTCTCTCTCTCTGTCACACACACACACACACACACACCTTACAAGAAAACAAATATTCCGAATAGTCCAACAGATTAACGCAGTTCACAAATTATGTGTTTAAAGGTCATGGTTACAGGAAACTAAAGGAATCTTCTTTTCCAATTAATCATGCACACACACACACACACACTTGTATCCTTACCCCCTGCTGCCATTGTGTTTTCCTGAAAGAGAAAGGTCAAAGTTTACAGTAGGCATTTCCATCTCATTCTATTATACCCTACTTCTCCCATTCCCATGTTTGGAACTCAAAATTAAAGTGTGTTTGTGACAAATATGCCATGTGGAGAGGGCTTAATAGCAGCATATACAATATTTACAGTGCCTTTGTTATGTGTGTCTGAGCTAGAGTACAGTTTAGGCTTTGAGCAACAACTATTGAGTTCAGATGTCTTACCTCACAGCACCTCAGATGCAAGATCAAAGTATTCCTTCAAACGCTATCATAACACACACACACACAGGTTTTAATCCTGCAGACTGGTAACTGTTGCAGTACTGCTACATCTGCTGTGATTCCATTAGAAGGAAATGGATTCTTTGGAATCCCTAAGATCCCAGTTGTCGGAACAATCCGGTGGAATCCTCCATGCAGAAAGGCAGTACTAGAATCCTCTGGAGTCTCTGGATTATTTTTCAGTCCACAACGTTTAGTAGTACTAGTTTAGCTCAGGTTTTTCCTCTAAAGGGCGTCCATTTTGGCCAAGTAAAGTGAATGTAAAAGTGGATTGTGAGAAGCATGTAACCAAAGATGGAAGCCTCTGTACTTTATGCCGTTGTTTACACCAATGATTAACCTGAGGAGTCACAGCTGTAAAAGTCCTTACTTATAGGGACACTCCCATTTAGGAGCAAATGTCTGTATATTAAAGGAGAGTACCGGAGTGAATTCAAGCATAGCCCTGTTGAAAGAGCTTGCTAAACGCGCTAGTTAGTGAGTGGAACAAAATAATTTGGTATAGCACAGACCGAACGCCAACGCAGAAGTGAAAAGGCACTTTACACTGAATCAATGGGACCTGACTCTTGGAAACCGAAAGTAAGATCTGAGGTTACATTGACTCAATGTGAAGTGTTTAGCGTCTGCGTTAGGTCTATGCTGTTCGAAATTCTTTCATTTCATGCGAAATATATTGCTGTTAGTAGGCTTGTGAAGCAGGGCTATGCTTCAACTTACTCCGGTATACCGGTATTTTCCTTTAATGATGGATGCTCAAATAAATGTGTGTGTGTGTGTTTTAGTTTAGTCTAAGTCATTTTATTATTGCAGCTTACAGTAAATGTAGTTTTTATTGCATAAAAAAACTCTACAAGGAAATGAAAAACTTTACATTTTTCATTGTATCAAAATGCTGAATAAAGAAACTTCTAGACTATACAATCCACAGATCAATCAAAACAGTGGTTTAAGATCTCTGACGGAAGTAAATGTTGACTCCTTCACAAAACAAGCCCAAGTTAAAACAGAGCCAGAAAGATAACTAACTCATAAATATCATATTTCATTCCTCACTTAGGTTTGGGATTAAAGTCTCTCCATTGACCCTCAATCAACAGGAATAACAACATTGAAACTCACAAATATTGTATGAAATTGAATTCAAAGTTCAGTTTGTTTCTATAGTGCTCGTCCTTACTCCCCTAACATCCAGACTAGCTGATGGACAGCACTGCTGATTTTAGCCTGAATAACACTGTTCCTCTTCACAGAAAATATCTTGGATGAGTTCGGACCTGAGGTTTCTGAGATTCATTTTGTGATTCTGTTTTTGTTCCCTATGACCAGGACGTACTGGTTGATCCTGGTTGATGGTTGCAGTGTGAGGTTTCATGTTTCCTCTGGGCTCATAATCTGCAGGATAGTGGTGCTGAGTCTCTGGATGGCCCTGATCTCTCCCTCAGACTCAGAGGCTCTTCCACTGAGTGCCTGTCTGTCCTGTTCCTCCATCTCTCTGTTCAACTTTCCCTCCATCTGCACTTTGTTTGTCATTTTCAAACTCCCATCTCTCTCTCTTTCTCTGTCTCCTCCCTTAGTTGTTTTTTTTCCCTCAGTCCTTTTGCCCGCTTTCTCACCAGCTCCATTAGACTTTCTGGTCTTGTGTTCGTTCATCCTTGCTCATTTTCTCACAAAGAAAAACAAGCAATCCAGTTCCATTTCCCCCCTTGTTCCTTCTCCATCTCCTTCTCGTTCCTCTCCATCATGAGTTATTCTGTCAAAGCTGAATCGTTTGTATTGCTTTCACATCTTCTCCCTCAGTTCTTGAAGCTTGGATTCATAGTTTAATCTTCTTACTTCCTCCTCCAGACTCTCTATCTGCTGTCTCATGTGTGAATTCCTCTGCTTTAGCTGCCCCCGTTCAGTGGCTGTTCTTTTTAGTTCCATATCCTTTTGTTCAAGCATCTGCTGTATCTCTCTACTCTTCTTTTCCATCTCTCTGTCCTTTTCCTCTATCTCTCTGTTCTTTTCCTCTATCTGTGTATTTAACTCTCCCTCCATCTTAACTTTAAACTTACTGATGTTTCTCTGTAGTTCAGGCAGGATGATCTTCATGAGGTTTTACTCGCTTCAGCACTGGCCCCTCTCTCATACTTCTCTCTCAGCTCCTTTATTTCCTTTCTGTGTCTCTTCTTCATCTCTCTCTTCTCTTCTCTCTCTGCCTTCTTCTTCTCCTCCTCCAGCTGTTTCTCTAACTCTCTTCTCCTCTCCTCATTCTTTTCATTTTTCAGCTCTCCTTCTAGCTTTGCTATTCTGTCCTCTAAGGCAAGGATTCCATCATCCCTTTCTTGAATTTCTCGCTTCACTTCACATACAGCAATTTCTTTCTGTTGTTTACTCTTCATGTCTGCCTCCTGGTAGGTCTCACTGCTGTAGAATCTCTCTCTGTTTCCTGACTCCATCTCTTCTATCTTCTCTAGCAGCTGTGTGATCTGAGTGTCATCAGGTCTGTCCTTAACGTTGAGAAAGTGACACCTGTTCCCACATTTCTCTACCAGCTGCTGGAGCTCTTGGCTCCCTGTCTGGAGCAACTCCTCCACACTCCTCTCTCTCAGCCCCTCAGCATGGGTGAAGAGGATCAGTGTGTGTCTCCAACAGCCCTCCCCAAAAATATCCTCCATTTTCTCCAGCATCCTCCTCTCCTCCCCTTCAGACGGCTCCACTGGAATCAGCAGGAGGAAGGCGTGAGGTCCTGGGGCAGACAGACGGACACAAAGCCCCACGTCCTGTCTCATGTCCTTCTCAGAGAGTCCACTGCAGAACCAGTCTGGAGTTTCCACCAGGGTCACCCGTCTCCCAGCCACCTCCCCCTGTCTGCTCTCACTGTGCTGGGTCTCTGTGGATGTGTGTGTGAGTGTGTGTGTGCCCAGGATGGTGTTTCCTGCTGCCCTCTTCCCAGCTGCACTCCCCCCCAGCAGAACCAGCCTCAGCTCAGACACAGCAGAAAACACTGGGGAGGCTGGACCAGGACTCTCTCCACCCACTGCAAACACAGACAATACCAGTGTATCAGTTACAACAGAACATCAATCAACAAACACAACAAGCAAACTCCTTACATACTTATTATAACAATAAGCAAAGAAAAATAAGGAAACATAACAAGCAAACTTGTACAGTGGAATCCGCTTATAGTGGTCACGGATATAGTAATCAGCCGCTTATATAGATCAAAAGGCTTGGGACGGAATCATTTCTATACAAATGCTGTTTAAATAATTCGCTTATAGTAATCAAGAAATCCGCTTATAATGTTCATTTTTGGCCATTTTATGAATGTAAACATATAAAATAATTTTAAAATTACGTGTAGTTATTGGATTGATCATGCCCGGAGACGCAACGCTCCGTTGAGCGGACCCTTGGTCAGGGAGAAGGCTGCAGCATTAGCAACAAGCCTCGGAGACGAGAGTTTCAAAGTTTCTAGCGGCTGGTTTGAGCGATTTAAAAAGAGGGAGAACATTGTGTTTAAGAAGCTGCACGGGGAGGCTGCTGAGGCTGACACTGTGTCACGCGACGAGTGGCTCGAGCAAGTGGGTCAGAATGAGAGAGAGTACAGTGAGGAGAGCATCTGGAACGCTGATGAAACAGTCTTGTTAAAATAAAGCACTGGCTGCAGAGCCGACACACGGCACATAGCCTATAAGTTACGTACCAGAGTTATGTCTGCGCACAGCGCAGTATGGACTGTTACATGTATTAAATTTGAATGATACGGTAGGCCTACTGTAATAAAATTCCACAAATGTGGAAGCTACTGTATCTGTTTCATTTCAGATTGTTCTCATTGAATTCTGCATAAAAATAAGTGAAATAAAGGTAAATTCGGTTTTAGTAATCAACCGCTTATAGTGTTCAAATTGGCCCGGCCCAACGTGACCACTATAAGCGGATTCCACTGTATTTGGATCCCATACAGTCAGATGTCCTAGATCTAACTGCATCACTTAGAACATTAAACTATGTCAGTCCAGGTTTGAAGGGTGATCTAGTCATACTGGTTTGATGCTCCAGATCAGGGGTTCTCAAAGTTTTGATAGGTGAGGGCCAATTTAGGGACCCGACATTGAACTGAGGGCTGCCAAAGGGACAGGGGTGGAATTTTTTTTTTAATTTGCAATCATTGTAATGACCATGTTGCATATCAACAGTTTAGGCTACTTTATTGCAATAAATTAATGCTACAGATGCCATTTAACACCATTAAATGGAGATTAATTATTTCAAAGCAAGGTACAGTTTTACCAGTTTTACAGATATTATGATATGTGTGTGTGTGTGTGTGTGTGTGTGTGTGTGTGTGTGTGTGTGTGTGTTGGGGGGGCCGCCAGGTAATGTTTCTGCGGGCCGCCATTGGCCCCCAGGCCGCATTTTGAGAACCTATGGTCCAGATGAATTAGGAGTAGCCAGTGGGACATTAGGACCCAGAGGTGATCACTGAGGACATCTATGTGACACATCTCTCATATCCTTAGCACTACTAATGACTTGTAGTGGACTAGTTTAACTAAACCAGGGGTGTCATGAATGGAGCAGAGGCTACTGTTCACTTACAGTCTGGAGGTTCCTCTATACTCCATCTTCTCCTGATGGGAGGAGGATCTGGATCTGGGAGCCCAACACAAACACACACTGGATCAGAGCGTATTTAATTGCAGCAGTAAAATGATCTAGATTCACATACTGTAAATTGGTAGCCTGACAATCCAGACTATCACAAAATGTATAGTCTGGCAATGAGTGATAGACCCTCGGGTAAGACAGCTAAAACCTCAGCACAACTAACAAGCCGATTAAAACAACACTAAGCATGCCCAATGATTCCCTGTCCGGAAAGAACACTGTGATAGGCTAAACACCACAATGTCTGAATACAACCTAGTGCTGCGTTTGGATTTGAACAGTTCAGACACCACCGATGCCTGAATACAACCTATGGCTTATGGCTACACGTACTCACTGAGTAAATTCAATTTGCTACTGCTAGAGTATGTCTTCAGTTCTATAGTACATTGTAGCCTGACATAGCCCGACCATAATACTGCTGTTCATCCGTATTCATGGTCTGGAGGTTCTTTAACCTTACGCGATTATACTGCGGGGGGAGGGTATTCACTTTTGGTTTGAAACAATTGGACAGCTCGTCTAATCAGCGTCGCTTATTGGCCGGTAGACTCTCTACCGATATAAACACGCCCAAGAGGACCGTTCCCAGACCATGAATACGGATGAACAGCAGTATTATGGTCGGGCTATGTCAGGCTAAGTACATTGGGCCATTCCATGCAGTTACAGAGCTAATATTATCTCCGTCAAGGAATTTGTTTGTCCGTCTGACTGGTTATTAGCAACTTCATGCCAAAAGTGACAGACGGATTTGCATCACATTTTTTTTAACCAGAGGTGTGTCTTTGGCCAAGGAGGAACCCATTACATTTTGGTGATGGATCTGCATAGGGATCTGGACTGAGGATTTTTTTTTAAGGATTCCTCACCACTGAGAGTTATTATGTCCATCTGTAAACTCCAGAACTCTGGTGGAAGTGAGGCGTGAGGGACCATTCTCTTGGTGGAGGTTTGCACAGTGCATTTCTAGTTAAGGTTATAATGACACACTGGTGTTGCATCAGACACAACCCCCCCCCCCCCCAACACACACACACACACAGACACACACACACACACACACACACACACACTGGTGTTCTGTTATGTGTTGATTGTTTTCAGTTATTTCCTTGTTCTTCTTCTCTAGTTGTTGTTTCATATTGACCATCTCTCTATTCTTCTCTACTAGTTGCTGTTTCAGTTTCTCCATCTCTTTGGTCTCTTCCTCCATCTCTCTGTCTCTCTCCTTCAGCTCTTTCTCTTTCTCTTTTAGCATCCTCTTGCTCTCCTCAAGCTCTTTATTTTTATCCTTTAACTCATCAATGGCCTTGAAACATTCAGGGAGATCTGACAGAAAAATCAGTAACACTTACTGATTACGCTCTAATTTGTCCAACTACTTTATTAGCTATGATCTGTACACACACACACACACACACACACACACACACACACACACACACACACACACACACACACTGTCACAGACCACTGCAGCCTAAAGTGTACATGTGCAGTAAAACAATACAGGATATTACAAACTCATGAAAGATCAAAGAGTGATTAATAATCTGTTAAAGCATTTCATCTCTCCTCATCACTCATCACATCTCCACCAATCACCTCTCCTCATCACTCATCACATCTCCACCAATCATCTCTCCTCATCACTCATCACATCTCCACCAATCATCTCTCCTCATCACTCATCACATCTCCACCAATCACCTCTCCTCATCACTCATCACATCTCCACCAATCACCTCTCCTCATCACATCTCCACCAATCATCTCTCCTCATCACTCATCACATCTCCACCAATCATCTCTCCTCATCACTCATCACATCTCCACCAATCATCTCTCATCATCACTCATCACATCTCCACCAATCATCTCTCCTCATCACATCTCCACCAATCATCTCTCCTCATCACTCATCACATCTCCACCAATCATCTCTCCTCATCACTCATCACATCTCCACCAATCATCTCTCCTCATCACACATCACATCTCCACCAATCATCTCTCACTCACCCAGAGACTGGACAGATTCCTCCATTCTCTTCCTCTCTTCAGCAGTGATCTCCCTCCTCACTGTAATACCGGAGTAGAGAGATGAGCAACAGATCCAGAAACAAGTGTACGTGTACACACACACACACACACACACACACACACACACACACACACACACGCACACACACACACACACACACACATACACACTACACAAGTCTTGCCTACATTAATGTATGTAGCCTATGCCATCTTCTGAGTGGCAGTGTGTGTGTTTGAATACGTGTGTGTGTATTAAAAATGGGACACAGTATTTTATCAGACAATCGGTACGCCCCCATGGTTCAATACACAAATTAATACAAGTATTTGGGTATATAATTACAGATCTACTGTAAACAAATCCTCTATTTATTTCCCAGAATTTGCTCTGGCACATGAAGAACTCTGTCTGCTGTATGGGGGGTTTGCCAATCACCAGATTGGGGAAAGTAAAAACCAGCAAAGATGACTGTGTGTGCTCAACAGACAGAGATGTTCACCTGACAAAACACTTCTGTATTTAAAGTATGCCTGAGATAACATGCAGGATATAAGTGCTAAATAAAGAGTGTGTTAAACCACATAACGATAGCCCACAAGTATCTTACATGTACATGCCTATCAGACTGCCTTAAAAAAAAAAGAAAGACATTTTTGGGGGGCGTTTCGCTTCTAATTTGGTACGACAGTAGAGAGAGAGAGAAACAGGAAATGAGTGGGAGAGAGAGAGAGAGAGAGAGAGAGAGAGAGAGAGAGAGAGAGAGATGGGTAGATGTGGGAAATAACTTGAATCAGACTGGAGCCTGTGTCCCCTGATTCATGGTACGATACACACAATTGTTTGCATTGTTTACATCAGCCTAAATTATGCCCTAAATCCTTTTATTGAGTTTAGGAAGTGAGCAGACATTCCATTTGTTTGGGCCGCCATGTTTTGTTTCACACATTTTGTGTGGGATTCACCAATAAAGCCAACATGACCTGAAACATGGCGGTGGATTCCAACCATTATTGATAGAACACACGCCCTATTCCAGAGCTCAATTGGAGTGCAGTAGGGAGAGAACAGTATTGACTATTCTATAGCAAAACTGCAACTAAAGTGAACTAAAGACTGAAAAGGTGAAAAGGTTCCAGTTCAGACTGAGGTCATTTCAAACTGAGGTCATTTCCATTTTCCCTCCATCTTTCTGTGCTGCTAGTTTCCTGTCTCTCTAGACTGTCCTGTAGTAAAGGTGGAACATGATGTGATTGTGTGTGTGTATACTGTAAGGCAGGGGTCGCCAACCTTTTTGCCATGCTGTGCCATTTAGAAATTTCCATATTAGTTAGTAGAGTTGTATGTCTCGAGACCGGTCTTGGTCTCGAAACCGGTCTCGAGACCAATTTTACGTGGTCTCGGTCTCGTCTTGGTCTTGACAGTGTATTGTCTTGGTCTTGTCTTGGTCTGGGATCCCTTGGTCTTGTCTTGGTGTCTTGCAAGACCAAGACCAAGACAAGATTTAATAAATGCAATATATGTTTTAATGATATTATTGATTTATATATTGACATATTTATATATATTTATTATATTGAGTTGCCGATTTATATGACTTAGCCTAAACAATGAGACGCACCAAAACGAAAGTGATTGCACGTAAAAGACGCCCTTACTGCAGCAGAGCAAGGTTATCAAATGCAATTATGGGTCGGTCTCTCTCAGTGACAGAGAGAGCCGAGCACATCCAGTTACATGCAGCTCTAACTTACTCTCCTAAAAGTTCACTTTCCACTCGCAAAATGCAGGCAATTTAATTATGGAATGTTCGTGTATGCATAGGCATGCGTTATGATGGCTGAGTGAGATGTCATGCTAGTTAACGTGATCTCATGTAGCCTATTTATGGGAATGAAATCTTTCATCTTTCATTTTGGTAAATTTAGTATAGGCTACCGAGACACAGACATCCTAAAAACTCCCGTATTTAGTGGTTCATGGATGCTTGTGAATGATGTCAAATCTCCTGCGAGTGACTCTTATCGGGCGATAAATAAATGAACGCCGTTGATATTTTCAAAGTTATCTCTATTGCATTCTGAAAGAATCCATTCCACTTGATGTAATAGCGAATGTATAGCGCTGACAATCCGCTCCGGGTTTCGCATTACTTTTGCATAACTCAGTCACCGCATGTAGTGGTGAGAATCGTCAAGCAGTAAAAGTGCAGGCTGCCCAAAACGTTGAAACACCAGCCCAATCATCTCATTTAGCTTTTGCTAAAACCCTATCCTTGTATTCTATGTTCTCAAAATCAACTCAGGCCATGTTAAATTAATTAGAAGTAGGCTAGTACATAATCTTTGGTACAGACAGAGTATGCTGGTAGGCCTGGTTGGGTTGCCAACTTTCAGAAATCAAAATAAGTAGTTATGGACAGATATGAACGAAATGCATCTCAGAAAAGTACCCACATGACACTCTGTGTGTATGTGTGTGTGTGTGTGTGTGTGTGTGTGTGTGTGTGTGTGTGTATGTGTGTGTGAGTATGCGTACTGTGACGCATGCTTCTAGAGCTGCATGGTGTGTGTATGTTTACTGTAATACTGTATTCTAGTGTGTGTGTGTGTGTGTGTGTGTGTGTGTGTGTGTGTGTGTGTGTGTATGTGTGTGTGTGTACTGTGTGTGTGTTCCATGATGAGTGTGTGAGTCCACTGCAGACTGTCAGTAACACATCATCTTCCCAGGCCTGATGACCATGATGACCCCCCTCCCTCCTAAAGAAACCCAAACACACCAACTCCTCTCTGGTACTTACGTGGTGGAGGACCTAAAGAAACCAGAAGCAGAGATGAGATCATTAATGAGGACCAATGGAGACAAACTCACACATTACATGAGGACATACAATATCAACACTGGCAATAGTCCCAGTGTGTGTGTGTGTGTGTGTGTGCGCGTGTACACACCTAAGGGTTTTTTCTTGTGTGTGTGTGTGTGTGTGTGTGTGTGTGTGTGTGTGTGTGTGTGTGTGCGCGCTTGTATGTGTGTTTGTATGTGTGTGTGTGCACAGTAAGGCTGTTTGTATTGTGTGTGTGATTGTGTATGCTTATGTGTGTGTATGTGTACCCAGTAAGGCTGCAGCATGAGAGTGTGTACCTGTGTTGGCAGACAGACAGAAACAGACAGACTCACGTTTGATCCACAACCCGACTCTTCCCTCCTCCATGTTGTCTCCACTGATGACCTGACAGGTGTAAACTCCATAATAATCTCCCTCTCTGCACCCCCTCAGCCTGAGAGACACGCCTCCTCTCTGCAGCTCCTGGGGGTCCACACTCACTCTGCCCTCATAGCCCCTCCCCTCTATCACATGACCATTCTTGTACAGGTAGATACAGTCTGTCTCCCTAAACCACCTGATCTCCATGGCAACAGCACTGGTTTCAGGAGACAGGTGACAGCGCAGTGTGACATCAGCACCATCATCACACTCCACAATATGGTCAGGAATGACCAGTTTAAAACCTGTGGAGGAAACACAGCAGAATGACACTCTCTTTCTCTCTCTCTCTCTCTCTCACACACACACACACACACACACACTGTATTACTATTCAAACTCTCTCTCACACACACAAAAAACACACACACACAATTACATACACTTACTTCTCTCTTTCTCACTCACACACACGCACATACACACAGACACATATATATATAATACTTACTGTACATACTCTCTCTCTCTCTCTCTCTCTCTCTCTCTCTCTCTCTCTCTACACACACACACACACACACACACACACACACACACACACACACACATTTACATACTTTCTCTTTTCTAACACATGGGTTTGTTAGATACTTCTCTGCAAAATATCTTGCAGAGTTGTGTATGTGTCTGTGTATGTGTGTGTGTGTGTGTGTGTGTGTGTGTGTGTGTGTGTGTGTGTGTGTGTGTGCGTGTGTGTAAACAGAGAGGGAGAGAGAGATTGCTTGTGTGTCTCAGTGTAAGTAAGTAAGTAAGTGTAAGTGTAAGTAAGTGTTGCATTCCATCCACTGGCCTGAAGATGGTGGTATAAAAGAAAGGGAAACGTGAAGTGAAAACTTCAACGAAAGAACTTCAACTTAAACTTAATATTAAACTATAATATTAAAGGGTTGGATCAACTTGGACGCACTTTATTTTACAGCCCGCGCATCCAATATTAGGGTTTAGTTACAAGTAGTTTTGGGGTATTTAGGTAATTCCACTGAACTTTTTCTTTACTTTACTCTTTACTGTGTAGGCAGAGTCAACAGTTTGACAAAGACGCCATTTATTTACAAATGAAACTAATTATTCCTTCGCATGAAATGAAAGATCTAAGCGAACTGAAGGGGCTCACAACAGCCTCCTTACCGTGAGAGCTACCCACATGACAGAAAATAATTCTGTTCATCAACAACAGCAAGGGAAGGCTGACACAGATCTTCACTGACTTTCAATAAGGTTGTTCCAGGTCAATCACGCATCATCATTCCTCTCCTACAAAGTAGCAATTTTCTAGCTTTGCACCTGACCACACATCTTCTTCTGCCAGACATGCCTGTAAGGGCACAACATGTCCTCTGCTATTTAGACTACATGCGTCTAAAGGGCCCGCAGTGTGTCTGCCACTCTGAAGTAGTTGTAGAAGTAACAAAAGCACAAATGTGTTGCCAATGTCTCTTAGGCCCGATTGGCACAGGCACCCATGGTAGAGGGGCCGTGACACAAGCCAAATGCACATTTGTGGTCCATAACTGGTGCGTGTTCATGTGCATTCACACCAGAAACTGTCTGTGTGCTCTTCATGTGCTGGCTGCCTATCTTGGCGTTATAAATCTATGGAGGCTGTGCAAGGTCTGCTTTACCAAATCCACTTTCAAATTTATTTATTTAGCTGTCACTTTTATCCAAAGTGACTGACAGTTATCAATTACTTCTGAGCCATTCTCCCCTAGTGGCTCTCAAAGTCTGGTCTGGGGACCACTGGTGGTCTGCGACAAGCTCAAGTGGTCCGCGAGGGGATTTCCCCAAAAAAATCTGTGAATTTAGTCTGTTTCTTATAACATTGTTTGGAGGCAAAAGATGAGTTGTTCACTGAATACTATGAGGCAGGCCAATAATTGATTAAAAACATCAAGCTATCTGAATTGGAAGTGCATAGAAATGCCTATTTAGAAATGCAAGGCCACGGATTATCAGAATGTGAGAGTGGGCGTGATGGTAGATGGTCCCTGAAAAACATGTTTGCGGAAAGGGGGTCCCCGGTCTGAGAAAGTTTGAGAAACACTGCCCTAGAGCAACTTAGGGTCAAGGGCACAACGGTGGCAGCCGGGATTCAGACTATTTAGCTTGTTAGTCAGGCTCCTTAACCACTACCCCACCACTGCCCCTATAATAACCACAACAACTCCACTACACTGCTGTGAGCTTGCTGTGTGCACTAAGCTGGCTTGCAAAGAATAGATGCTAGATATTTTACTCAGGAATCGATAAGACAATTGATAAGGAATTGGATTGATAGACAGAGTGGACAATGCCATTGATATTGATAAAAACTTGTCATCTGTGAGGTTTCAGGGCTTGAGACTTGAAACTCAGTCATTCTAACTCTTCTCCCTGTTCAACACACACACACACACACACACACACACACACACACACACACACACACACACAGAGAGAGAGTTAAATCTATTTCACAAAGACAGAGAAAAAGTGAACTATTACCTTTTTCAGTGCCCCCAGCGTCCATTGTGTCTTTCTGAAACAGACACAGATCACAGTCAGGAAGTTCACATGCATACTGTAAGTGACTAAACTTCTCAACCAGACTACTGTCCTTGTCTGAGTTTACATGTACAAGCTGGTGATTAAGCTTCTCAACTAGACTTTTGTCCTTAGTTTACCTGGTTAGTGTGGGGGGAAATTATTGGACGATTTAATTAATAGTACTTCCTCAGGAAGAGAACTTTTTTTTTAACAATAATAGATTTCGAAGAAAAAAATAATAAAATAAGATGTTTTGTCTGACTATGACCTTTTATGCTTGCTTGGGTTTAGTTACATTTCATTTTCAATTGATTTGTTAATTTCAGTAACAATGACAGAAATGTAATGAGGGGTCTCTGCTGTTTAGCAAGCTAAAGTTAGCTACACTATGGTGATGAATGAAGATGGCTACCAAGTACACACTACCTTGTGTTGGTGACTTAGGGCCCTATGTGGGCCTAGAGAGGGCTTAGAGAGCAGGCCTAGTTAGAGCAATGAGGACTAAGTGAGACCTGTGTGAAGCTGGCCCCCCCTCAAACCCAAAATGCTGAAATAACACTGCAGTTTGTTTGTGCTGCGTTTGTGCTGGTTTGTGCTGTAAATATTTTCATTTGTGCTATTAAAGCTTTTAAGTAATTTAGAAACACATTTTCAATACAAACGAACAGTGTTTTTTCAGCATTTTGGGTTTGAGGAGGGTGGGCACTGGGCAGCCTCAGGCATGTCCTGATAGAGACTGTTTGGAGTGGTTTGGAGTGATTTGGACGTGGAGGGGGCTGCGTGACGTCACATGTCCGAAAATGTATTTTTAAATTACTCAAAAGTAGAGTTGTATGTCTCGAGACCGGTCTTGGTCTCGAGACCGGTCTCGAGACCAATTTTACGTGGTCTCGGTCTCGTCTCGGCCTTGACCGTCTATTGTCTTGGTCTTGTCTTGGTCTCGGATCCCTTGGTCTTGTCTTGGTGTCTTGCAAGTTCAAGACCAAGAAAAGATAAATAAATGCAATAAATATATAAATGCAATAAATATATTTAACGAGACTGAGTTGCCGATTTAAATTAGGCTATTTAGCCTAAACACTGAGACGCATCAAAACGAAAGTGAGGGCGCGCAAAAGACGCCCCTTGCTGCAGCAGAGCAAGGCTCTCAAATGCATTTATGGGCCGGTCTCTCTCAGTGACAGAGACAGCCAAGCACATTCAGTTAGATGTAGGCCTAGCTCTAAATGACTCTCCTAAAAGTTTACTTTCCATTCGCTAAGGCTATTTAATTATGGAATGTTTGTGTATACATGGAATGTATGTGTAGGCATGTGTTATGGCTGAGCGAGATGTCATTCTCGTTAACGTGATCTGATCTCTAATGTTTTTTATGAGAATTAAATATTTAATGTTTCATTTTGATCAATTTAGTACAGGCTAACGAGGCACAGACATCCCAAAAACTCCCGTATTTAGTGGTTCATGGACTCTTGTGAATGTCAAGTCTCCTGCGAGTGATATGGACTCTTTCTTGATCGTAAAATGTATAGGACAAACGGCACAAGTGAAACAGTGGAATATTTAGAACTCACACTCATCATCAAATCACCTTATCATTAAGACCTCTCACGGGACGAATGGAAATAAAAATGCATTCCACCCTATAGTAAAATGTGGAATGCATTGTAGTCTTATTTCCACTTGCCTGATAAAAACTGAAAGTTTATGGGAGCATATTATGAATGTGAATAAATAGATTATGATTAGTGGTGGCTCAGACTGTTATCGGGCGATAAATGAACGCCGTAAATGTGTTCTCAAAGTTGTCTCTTGCATCCCGAAAGAATCCGTTCCACTTGATGGAATAGCGAATGTTTACCGCTGATAATCCGCTCCGGATTTTGCATTAGGCCTACCAACAACAACTCAGTCACCGCATGTAGGAATGAGAATCCTACATGCACACTCCGTTTGGTGCAGCCTGCCCAAAACGGAGTGAACACCAGCTCCATTGTCACCTCACAAAGTAGGCTAGCTTATCCTTGTATTGTATGTTCTCAAAATTAACTCAGGCCATGTTAAATTTATATTCAATTAAACAATTAATCAAGTAGGTAGGCCTATATTGTGCCACATTCATCTGATTATAGCAGCATGTTTAGCCTAAATGCTTTAAAAGTTGAAAGGAGCTAGCTATCTAAATTGCACACACACACACACACACACACACACACACACACACACACACACACACACACACACAAAAAAAAAACATTCAAACATTTCTAATGTGCCACTTGGCTTCAGAAACCCGCTCTTAAAGACTTTTTGTCATTATTTCAGTAGCCGAGCACATGCTATTACGAATGCCTTCATCTGAATTCAAATGAGCCATTTTAATCTAGATTAATGTAGATTAATTCCAAATTTACAGTGAAATTAATGTAGTTAAAGAAATTAAATCTATGCCCACCACCAAATAGGATATTTTGAAATGGTAGTGTGATGAGACCAGTGGAAGCAAGGCCAACGTAGAGTAGAATTGAATGTAATGGAGTTGACATTGTCATTCTCTATTTTCTAGTTTCTGCCCACATGGTTGCTATCCCTATCCACATTTTTGCCAGCAGTTGAAATAGTACTTTCTAATATGGGTTGAATATTAACCAATGTTGTTTTTCAAATCAAGTTAACTTCTAACATCTGCTTTTTATTTCCGGTCTCGGTCTTGGTCTCGGCCTCGATTTGTCTTGGTCTCGGTCTCGTTAGGCTCTGGTCTTGGTCTTGTCTCGGTCTCGTTAGCCTCTGGTCTTGGTATTGTCTTGGTCTTGGTTTAAGCGGTCTTGACTACAAGTCTACTCAAAAGTGTTAATAGCACAAACGAAAATATTTGCAGCACAAACCAGCACAAACGCAGCACAAACAAACTGCAATGTTATTTCAGCATTTTGGGTTTGGGGGGGGGGGGGGGGGCAGCTTCACACAGCTCTAAGTGAGCACTATGCTACTCATGTGGGAACAGCACTTTGCTTTGATGAGCAACCCCTCAAAGGCCCACTGGGGGGCCTCTATGCAGACTGAAAGTGCGCCCAGAATTGTCCTCAATATCCTGTTACCAAAATGACTGCACACTGGACAATCTGAACATCATACACAAACACTCATGCACACACCCAGCCAAAGACCAACACATTCCCTTGCACACACACGAAAAAAAGGTTTACAAATTTATTCATCTCCATGCTGATATTCTGCACTCTTTATGCACTATTTATTACTATTAATGATTCTTGCTTGCACAGAAGGAGTTCAGCCCCAATCTACATTTCACTGCTTTTTGTACTAACAATTATGCATGTGACAAATAAAATTCTTGAATCTTGAATCTATTGTTGTAAATCAGTAGCCTACTATTGCACTCCTGTAACATAGGCTACCTCTGACTACATTCTGAAACACCGGCAGACTTGGAAATGTATGCTCAGTCTTACCTCTGGGGGAACAGTCCTTTAAACAGGCGGCGATTGGACTAAACAGTATTGGGGCTTAAATATAAACAAGACTTCTCATAACTTGCAAAGACATGGATACCATTTTCTATAACGTTATAGCTGCCCGGCCCTTCTTAAAGTGGTGGTTTCACTTTCGATTTCACGCGTTCGAGCTGCGGTTTCCCTGTTTGTGACCTGCATCCAACCAGAGGGCTGATAATTATTCGATAGTAAACCGTGAGAAATAAAAATGCGCTAAGTGGCAGACATCCCAAATTATGACATAAATTATAGTAGCTAAAGTTAAAATAAAGACTTCGAGGAGAGAGGTCGCGCAGTGATTGTCATGAAGTCACAGAGGGGCTTTTGCATCTACGACTGCGTGCGTGTGGTTCGGGGTGGAGCTGAGGAGTTTTTCTTTTTTAAAGGGGAAACCATTGAAACAGAAGCTTGAGAGAGAGAGAGAGAGAGAGAGAGAGAGAGAGAGAGAGAGAGAGAGAGAGAGAGAGAGAGTTTTCTTAATGCTATTTATTTATTTATCCCTTGTAAAAAAGATCGTAGAATAAGAAAAACAAAACATGTCTTCTGGTTAGTCTGTCTAATCAGTCGTGATTGCTAGGAGAAATATGGAGAAAAAAAAGTTCAATATCAACTTAGATGACTCGGCTTTCACCAAAGAGAGACCCCCGGTAAGTCTGTTTAGAAAATGAGCAACTATAACTTACGTTGTTTCATTGTTTTCGTCGGTTCGTTGTGCAGAATAACATGGTTTAACGTTGACGTAACGAGATGAAGCACAAACCAAATGTTTACCGAGATAGCCAAACGTTACTTGCATTGATGTTGTCGTACATTCAGCTAATGACAGTTAACGTTAACCAGGGCTGATGGTGTTCCTGGAACTCATGGGAATTGATAAAAGTTAAAAGTAACGTTACATCCTTCCATGCTCATCACTAACGTTACCTCATTGTCGAAGATAACGTTATTGAATTTACCCATGCCTAGTAGATTTTAAAAATGTGTTGGAAATGTAAAACCCAGCCACCCTGCACACCTCCCTGATATGGAAAAAAGTTCAGGCTCACGATTATTTTTTATTATCACCCCCTAAATCACTAACATCGACCATGATTACACACACTTCTCCCTGGTCTGACAGCTGTCAAATGAAACGAATAGAGTTGATGGTTGCATTTATTTAATAATGATAATAACTAGCCTCAATCGACACATGGTTCACCATCTAACGTTCAATTCTGCCTGTTTAGTTCTATTTGTCTGCAAGTCTTGAAGGAGTTCAGAGTTCATATGTTTGACATGGCCTCTTTCCTGATGATGCAGGTTCGACCACTGTTCAAAGCCTCATCCTCTGGTGCTCAGAAAGATCCGGAAGGACCAGCAGCAGCAGCAGCAGCAGCAGTGCCTCAGTCTAGCGGTCAGCCGCTGTCCTACGCCCAGTTCATCATCCAGAACAAAGGGGGCCCAGCGGTGCCGGTCCAGGGAGGGGGCACACAGTGGGGGGGCAGAGAGGAGGCGCTCAGGGGAAGAATGAGGCGCCGCTCCTTCCCCATCTCACCTCTGATGAGGGGGGGTCACGGAAGAGTCCGGAACAGACGCAGGGGAGCGGAGAGGTCAGGGCCACAGCTGCTGCCATGGTAACAGGAGATGATGATAAAGAGCAGGAGACGCACAAGCAGGAGGAAGGTCAAAGGTCAGAGGGAGTTCCGAGTGTCGCTCCGCACCTACTGGGGTCAGGAAGCAGCATCATCGTCAGTCCACGGCAGGTACGCACACACACACACACACACACACACACACACGTGACGTACACACACACACACACATACTTCAGGAAGCAGCATCCTCGTCAGTCCACGACAGGTACACACACACACACATACACACACATATACACACACGCACACACACACACACACACACACACACACACACACACACACACACACACACACACATACCGGGGTCAGGAAGCAGCAGCATCGTTAGTCCACGACAGCTACACACACACACACACACACACACACACACACACACACACACACACACACACACCTGCTGGGTCAGGAAACGGTCTACGTCAGTCCCCGACAGGTACACACACACCCCGTATGGTAAGCACAGAGTAGGCTATCACTATCACTGCTGTCCCAGTATCAGTACATGGACCCACTGCTGAGATTGAAAAATAACATCATTGTCAGTCCAAGACACACATTTATGCACATTCACACACACGTCCATGTCTTGACAGCCCTACAGTCTTTCACCATACATAATAATAATGCATTCTTTCTGTGTGTGTGTGTGTGTGTGTGTGTGTGTGTGTGTGCAGAGAGGAAACCCTATTCTGAAGTTTGTGAGGAGTGTCCCCTGGGAGTTTGGAGAAGTGGTAGCCAGATTATGTCCTCGGATGGACTACCTGTGCTCTCTTCCTCAGGTGTGTGTGTGTGTGTGTGTGTGCTTGTCCTGTCAATAACAGTTTGACAATAACAATCGATTCAACATTTTGACATCATTTTTTTTTTTGGGCTTTAAAATGGTGGTCATTAGTCATCACCTTATTAGGACTGGATAATATCTAATGTGTCATATGATGTTGTATAATGTCTCTCTCAGTGTGCGCTATCATAACCTGAACCCCAACTACGTCTCTCTCTCTCTCAGTGTGCGCTATCATAACCTGAACCCCAACTACGTCTCTCTCTCTCTCTCTCTTTCTTTCTCTCTCTCTCTCTCTCTCTCTCTCTCTCTCAGTGTGCGCTATCATAAT
Source organism: Sardinella longiceps (assembly GCA_027497455.2). NCBI lineage: Eukaryota > Metazoa > Chordata > Actinopteri > Clupeiformes > Clupeidae > Sardinella > Sardinella longiceps. The sequence goes on along the minus strand of JAODXP020000046.1, from coordinate 190,343 downwards.
CTGAACCCCAACTACGTCTCTCTCTCTCTCTCTCTCTTTCTGTCTCTCTCTCTGTCTCTCCTTCTCTCTCTCGCTCTCTCTCAGTGTGCACTATCATAATCTGAACCCCAACTACATCTCTCTCTCTCTCTCTCTCTCTCTCTCTCTCTCTCTCTCTCAGTGTGCGCTATCATAACCTGAACCCCAACTACGTCTCTCTCTCTCTCTCTCTCTCTTTCTGTCTCTCTCTCTGTCTCTCCTTCTCTCTCTCTCTCTCTCTCAGTGTGCACTATCATAATCTGAACCCCAACTACATCTCTCTCTCTCTCTCTCTCTCTCTCTCTCTCTCTCTCTCTCTCTCTCTCTCTCTCAGTGTGCACTATCATAATCTGAACCCCAACTACATCTCTCTCTCTCTCTCTCTCTCTCTCTCTCTCTCTCTCTCTCTCTGAGCATGTGCGTGAGTGAGTGGGCGGAGCTGCTGTGAGTGAGTTGCGTGAGTGAAGCCCTCTGTGGCTGGCACTTTTCTGACTTTTCTAACTGTTATTTCTATCTTTTGACTGTGTTCTTGATGTTAATTGTAATGCTTTTCTCTTTTGGTTTGGACTTTAAATGTTTGGTTATTTTGTTTAAGTGTTAGCCTAGTGTTTGCTCAGTGGTGTGCTCAGCTTTTGCTGAATGCCCTGAAACTTGTTTAATAATGGCTTGTGAAAGTATAACCCGACGCCACGGTATAAGAGTGGAGTCAAATGTTAGTGTGGAAGAATGTAGTCTGGCTGTGGGTGAAGTTGTGGGTCATGACAATGTGGTGTCCGCTTCGCGGATGAACAAAGCAATTGTTTTATTTCTGAACTCAGTTGAAATGGCAAGGGAGGTTGTTAAAGGAGGCATTGTAATTAAGGATTCACTTACACCTGTCCTTCCCCTTCGTGAACCGTCTCAAAAGATAATCCTGTCTAATGTTCCCCCATTCATCAAAGATGAGCTTATTGCTCGTGAATTGTCTCGTTATGGAAAACTGGTGTCGCCAATTAGGAAAATTCCAGTTGGCTGTAAGTCACCACTGCTCAGACATGTGCTGTCTTTTAGACGTGAACTTTTCATGGTTCTTAAAGATGGACTGGATGACTTGAACCTGACAATCAAACTAAAGGTTGATGGCTTTGATTATTTTGTATATGTCTCCTCTGATACAACAATGAAGTGCTTTGGGTGTGGACTGTTGGGCCACTTGATACGTGATTGCCCGAATGAAAAACGTGAAAGACCTGAGCCGGCTGTGAGAGTGTCTGCTGCTCCTGTAGCCAACCCTCCTGCATCCAATTCTGATACCACTGTTGATGACCCAATTGTTGATTCCCCCTTAGTGGCTTCACCTGTGCCTGGCTCTTCTACACCTGAGCCTCCTGCAGCTGAAGCCCCGACTCCGCCCATTTCCACAGACGTTGTCGGTGCAGAAGGGGCGGGTCTGGAAACTGCCCTAATTGAACAGACTGATTGTGTAGTGGCTGAGATTGTCTCTCTTGATACTGACTCCAAAACTGCTGATCAACTAACTGTGTTTACTGATACAGTCTCTGAAATGGAAAGTGAGTCTTCGTCTGCGAAAAGAAAGTCTGGAGAAACAGCTGATAATCCGTCTAAAGTAAAGAAAGGTTACTCTGCAACTGTGGTCAAGCCAAAGAACACTGACGCCAAACCTCCCATTCAGAGTCGATCAGAAGGCCCTCCTCACCGTGGAGAACTTGTTGCAGATATTGATCTTACAAAGTATTGGAAAGATCCTGTACCTCAAATAAATGGTTATGTTAGGAGAGTCCCTTACATACGTGGTGTAAACTGGAGCTAAAATATGGCAACTCTGTTTGAAGACAATAATGATTTTTTTATGTCAATTAATGGTGTACTATGTTTTCATGAAAGATTTGTCTTTTCTTTTTGGTTATGATTGATTTGGAATGATTAGAAATGTTTCTTTGTTTGGTTTCAATAAAGGTTTTTTCAAAATTCAAAATTCTCTCTCTCTCTCTCTCTCTCTCTCTCTCTCTCTCTCTCTCTCTCTCTCTCTCTCTCTCTCTCTCTCTCTCTCTCTCTCTCTCTCTCTCTCTCTCTCTCTCTCTCTCTCTCTCTCTCTCTCTCTCTCTCTCTCTCTCTCTCTCTCAGTGTGCGCTATCATAATCTGAACCCCAACTACATCCATGAGCGTCTGAAGGTGCTGGGAAACTGCTTCTCTCTCAGGGTGCTGCTGGTGCAGGTGGATGTGGTGAGTCCACACCTCTCTTAGTCACTCTTTTATTTCTTTTTTCATCTCTTTTAGTCACTCTTTCATTTACCTCTTTTAGTCACTCTTTCATTTACCTCTGTTCTTCACTTCTCTTTCAATCAGACCTCTTTTATTCACACACTTTTTCTCAGCTCCTCTTCTGTACTCTTGTTTTCTTTACTTCTCTGCTTTGGTTTCCAAAGAAGTTTCTGGACAACAAATGGGAGGTTAACCTGATAGTCTTACAATCTATAAGAGTGTGTGTTTCTTGTGTGTGTGTGTGTGTGTGTGTGTGTGTGTGTGTGCGTGTGTGTGTGTAATTTCCAGGTGACTGATTGTCTGACCACAGTGAAGTCTGTGAATAAGACTGATGCCATCACCCTACTCTCCACCTTCTCAGTAAGTCACACTGACGGTCTAATAGTGAACTAGCCTGACAAGCGAGACGGTCACATAAAATGTATAGTCTGACCACGAATGATAGACCCTCGGGTACGACGGCTACAACCAATCAGAGCAACTAACAAGATGATTCAAAGAACGCTAAGCCTGCCCAATGACTCCCTGTCCAATTGGCTAAACACCATTATGTCTGAATACAAACTAGAGCGTTGTGAACCTAGCTAGACACTGAGAGTATGTTCAAATTAAATTTACTACGACTAGAGTATTCCTGACAGGGACCATAATCGCATGGTATGGGAACTGCTCTCAATACAGCAGGAAAGCACTTCAGAGAGTTGTGCGTACAGCACAGACCATATGCGGCTGTGACTTACCCTCCATACTGGAGCTATTTGAGGGAAGATGCATCAGGAAGGCAAAAAAAAATCCTTAATGATCCTAGTCATCCCAACCATGAACTATTTGAGCTATTACCATCTGGCAAACGGTATAGAAGTTTGAAAGCTCGCACTACCAGACTCCAAAGTAGCTTTTTTCACCAAGCTAATAGACTGCTGAACTCATGCTGAAGACAATAAGGCACTTTTTTGCACTGCACATACACAGACATACACACATACACACACACACACCTTTCATTTATTTATCTTTTTGAGGAGACAAAACACAAGAAGTTTTACTCTTTTATAGGCTTCAAACCTATGATGAGAAGTAATAAGGATATCTTGAATTTTGAATCTTGTACGTCTAGAATTCTAGGCTAATAGTGAACACCACACTCACACTGATGATGTAATAGTGAACACACACAGACAGTAAGTCACACTGATGATGTAATAGTGAACACACACAGACAGTAAGTCACAGTGATGATGTAATAGTGAACACACACAGACAGAAAGTCACAGGGACTGCGTTTTCATGCACTTAAGTATCCCAAATATGAGGCTTATCCCGGTTTTGTTCATATTTGGGATACCATGTTTATATGGATGCAGAGAATTCGGGATATTAATATCCCTGTTTACATGAAAAATACTAATATTCCGCTTACTGATTGTAGCATTCTTTTCTGTGTTCTTTTCAAGGATTTTAAAGAGCGGTGCTTGATTGTCTTGGCTTTTTTCAACATTCCATCTCGTGCATCGCACTCTAGAAACTTTCTGCGAAACAGCCAGAAATTAGGATCAGATGTTTACATGCTACAGTATCCCGATTTCTTTCGGAGTACTCCACCTAACATATCCTGAATTCTGAGAAGCCAGGATAAGGGCGTATTCGGGATACTGAATTCAGGAAAAGGTGTTCACATGTGCAAATGCAAAGCTGGGATACTGATGGTCACTATCAGTCACTGATGGACTAATAGTGAGCACCAGACTGACTGTAAGTCACACTGATTCAGTCTTAGTGTTTATAGTTATAGTGTAGCTTTGCCATTAGATTTTGGGTTCTCAATAACTGTAATAACAACCACTGTGTGTGTGTGTGTGTGTGTGTGTGTGTGTGTGTGTGTGTGTGTGTGTGTGTGTGTGTGTGTGTGTGTGTGTGTGTGTGTGTGTGTGTGTGTGTGTGTGTGTGTGTGCGCGTGCGTGTGTCTGTTCTTTAGGCCAGACGACTCCATGATGTGCTTCATCAGCCTTTCCTCAATGGCAAGAAAGACAGCTGACTCTCCACCACTCTACTGTCCTCCACTGTCCACCACACAGAACCCCACATGGTTCTATTGTCCTCCACACAGAACCCCACATGGTTCTACTCCACCCACAAAGAACTCTACTGTCCTCCACCCAGAACCCCACATGGTTCTACTCCACCCATAGAACTCTACTCTCCTCCACAGGGAACCCACGCGGTTCTCCAGATCTGCTAGATTAAGTTGACGGGTAGAACAGCTGGTCCTCCAGCCCCTTTACTGCACATCTACACCTCTGTCTGTTCCTTAAGGAACCTCATGTCTCTCCTGAGAGAACCTCACAGTCTTCACAGAGAACTCCCAGACTCACACTTCTGCTTTGTTTTATTAGAACACTAAAGATCCGGTTCTGTGTGAAGAAGTCAGATGGAATCTCATGTCTTATATGAGACATAGATCATATTTGTAGGATCTTCAGAACTTTTTATGTCAGGTGTGTAATTTTCTATTGTAAATAAATATTATCTTTTGTACAGGTCTGTCTCCATTCCCATACGTTATTAGCACTCTCTTCAGTAACTGTGTGTGTGTGTGTGTATGTGTATGTGTCTAGTATTCCTAAAGGATTTCCCATTTATGTTAGCCGTACACTAACTTCATTCTGCTGGTTCATTTCAATGTGAACGGTAATGTTCTATGATGGCACAAAGGTAGTGTTTAGATTAAATAATTAAAGGAGAAATCTAGTGCTGGGAAAATTAACTGATTAATCACGTGATAATTTTTTTAACTCGGATTAAAAAAATTAACTCAGATTAATCTTGAT
>JAODXP020000046.1:53986-185134 GCA_027497455.2 Sardinella longiceps | reverse complement strand
CCCAGAAACACCCCTAGAAAACAACAAATGGTAGGTTGTTTATTCTTTGTTCATCAGAGACATTTGCATTTGTCATCACAACTGAAACCATTAATATGATCAGATGTTGCTTTTATTGTGTACTTGTTTTTTTTTTTATATTAGAATTATGGCTATCACTAATTGAGATTCAAATTGAGATACAAACATACTAATTCATGTTTGTTTTTTAAAATAATGTTGTTTTGTACCATTATACTCTGCCACTGGTGGTGTCATGCCAATCATGTAACACTTGTGCTTTTCATTGTTTTGATTGATAGACCCAGAAAGTTGTGTGAGGGCCTTTGACTCTTGCCTATCTGATGGCAAAGAGGGAAATATTGTGAAATTGGTGAAAAGGGAAGACTGGTAGACCAGAGTCGGCTAAGCAAGTGCTTGGATGGGAGTTGCTGCAGGAACTGATCACAACTGATTGAATTGATCCCTGCTCGTAAAGGCAAACATAGCAAATGGAAGATTCTGAATCCTGAGAAAGCCCGCTGTTTCAACAGCACAAGTGGTGATGGACTCAAACTGTAGCAGATGTATTAGATCCTGAAACCATACTGTATATGATAATATTGCAGACACCTTTGAATTTAAAGAATGCACTGGAAATTGCAGATTCTATAGATTTTTTAGTAAAACCCTTGACCTGTCATAATACATTAAGAAATGTGCATTAGAAATTAATTATGTTAATCGTGAATACGTATCTTTTTGTAACATTTTTACTTCGTTCTGCGTTTTTGCATTGTGACCGATGTATTGGGATCACATATTATATTCATGCCAACATAAGCTCTGTGCCACAACATGAGAGGGGTTTTTATGTTTTATATTTGGTAGTGATGATGTGTGTAATCTGATGGCATGCCTTGCTGTGTAATTTATTTGCGTCAGCCTTCTTAATCTGTTGAATTTTGTGCTTCTCATCTTAAATTGAGTAATTTTTTTTTTTTTTGCATTAATAGCTTTTGATATGATTTTCCATCATCTCAATTTTGTAGCCATTACAACCCCTGACAGTATTAATTTGAGCAATATACAGTAGTATTGTACATTTTTAAACATTGTCCTGGTCTGATTTCTTTGTGGCCGTTGGGTAATTTCATTCCTCTTATATTTTTACCATCTAATTTCTCGATGTAAATCCACACATACAATCAGTACTTTGCTGGTTCAAAACAACATGTGTCCCTAGTTAGAATTAGGGTGAAAACAAATGCGTTAAGGCTAGGATTTAGTCGCTGCAGAAATTGCATGATGATTAGCCAGATCACTGCCTTCCTACGTACTTCTGCTCGATTGGCATCTCCCTCCACAACCCTGTCTGGAATCCCACCCATTGACCTTTGACTTCAACCACATTGAACCCGAGCCAATCAGCTAGCAAAAGGCGGGAGTTATGACGTCTGCTGTGACGTAGTTTACTTCATGACCAAGCTGGCATAGAGAAAAATATTTCCTGAGTGGAGGAACCGGAGACCGCTTCTTATACGGGTCATTTCCAACAGGACGATATAATTATTTTACAGAAAAGTTTTTTACATTTTATTTGTTAAAGGAGAAATTTGTTGTGATAAGGACCTAAAGTATATTGCAACATCATTAAAAGTTGGAACGTTTGCCGGGGAGCAGAATTTTGAGACGTTTGTGCATGCCGGAGAAAACCACTTGATAGTTGTAGCCTCTGGGGGCACCCAGCTAGGGGGTAAGTATCTATCTGCACATTTACTAAGTTTTCAATGCCTAGTTTTATATGTTGGAACTGTCATTATACTATAAACAAAGTGTGGGGCTATCTTGAGCCTTTGGTTTAAAACAGCGAGTTGGCTATACTAACTAAAAGTGTTCCAACTTTTTATGATGTTACAATATACTTCCTCATCACACCCAATTTCTCCTTTAACGTTACATGGCTTCTACGGAGAAACAAATACTTCGCAAAGAAACTTCAATTTAAAACATTCTATAGAACGTAGCTGTTCCGTTCCCTTTCAACAATTCATTGTTTATCTCTATGGGCGGATTGCCGCGGAATGATCCAGAGACTCAAGTAAAAAGCCTGTTGCCATTGACAGCGGTCATTATAGTTTTTCAGCAGTCATTATTCAAAAATAACTGACCTGCGAACGTTGAGGAGGCCCATTGAAAGTGAACGGAGCCTCTCTCAACATTCTAGAGACCCGTATAATAATGCTGAAATAAGTTTGACACTTGTATCAGTACTGCCACGATCAGTACAGAGACATAGAGGCAGAACATTCTGAAGTGTTTGCAGAGTTGGGAGTGCAGTACAGGTCCTCTGTTAAATTTTGAGTTGTTACTCCTGCAAATGTGCCTCTGCAGCAACCAGGCTTTTCCTGCAGGTTTTCTGCAAGAGTGTTCTTCTGCTACTTTTGTTTTTTTCTGTTATGTTTGAGTCATTTGACCTAAAATAAAGAGGCTGCTGACGTCAATGATTCATGAACTCCCATAGCATTGTGTGACTACTCAACCACAAGCCACCACTGATGAGTGAAGACCCCTCCATGTTATGCACTTAAAAAAACATCTAAAGTTGTACCTGAGAAATGTGTTAACACTGAGTAGTTCTGACTAAAAACACATTTGTTTCATGAAGTTTATGGAGCATGATCATTTTTAGATTAACCTATTACAATGAATGAGTTTTGTTAGCTGCCTGTAGTGGTTAACCAACACGCAGTGGCTAACCAGAATCTGCAGCTAACAGTTTTCAATAGTTTATGACACGAGATCATCATTTCATGCATGAGATTTATTTTAGAGCTTATTTATTTGTGTAGAGGTTAGCTGGGGATTTACCATCTGCTAAACTTAGACAGCTTGCAGTAGGTTGTGCACTTAAGGTCTAAGGCTTGCTGCAGTATGTACTGTATTACTACCATGTTAATAAGATAAATTAAAATCACTTCAAAGAAACCAATGACGAACCCAGCTGGAATTAGTGGCTGATATTAACAATTATTGTTTGAAATATTAAACCTGTCCTAGCTGTTTTCTTCTTTCGGAATTAGTTTTCTGTGGTTTTGTCAGCGTCTCGCACATACACAAATGTACGCAAACAAATGCTCGTCTGCGATTCAGATTTGAGTTAACGGCTCTTCACTTCCTGCTGTCTCAAGTTTCACAAATCTATTGCAGGTGAAAAATGTCATTGGGTTGTCATCAGCCACACAGACATTTCAGTTATGGGGCCTCTCTCTGTCTTAGTCCCTGACAGCATTAGCCTGACATAGCCCGCCCATAATACGAATGTTCATACGTATCATGGTCTGGGCACGGTCCTCTGGGGCGTGTTTACATCGGTAGGGAGTCTACCAGCCAATAAGCGAAGCTGATTAGACGAGCTGTCCAATCGTTTCAAACCAGAAGTGAATGCCCTCCCCCCGCAGTATAATCGCGTCAGGTTAAACAACCTCCAGACCATGAATACGGATGAACAGCAGTATTATGGTCGGGCTATGTCAGGCTATGACAGCATACCCTCAGGCTTCAAACAATACATATAGATGCACATGTTTACTCAATTTGCAAAATCAGGCATTTATTGCTGCTTTTGAAAAATATTTAACCACCCCACCACTACAATCCCAGAACCATCATCCATTAGGCATAAGTCCCCAACCTACCCTCCCAATCCCTGGCCCAGCACACACCCCTTTCCCTCTATCCCTCAGCACCAATGCCTATCTTCTGTGTAGAGTACATGTGTCTATTTTATTGTGTAGTGTACACCTGTCAACTGTTCTGCTGCTTTTTGTTTGTACTGTAACTTTCTGAGCCCAGCTGGGGTCACGATGAAGTCATTTGCAAGGGAACACAAAAGTTCTGAGGGTTTGGTATCCTGTTTTTTTTTTTTTTTTTTTTTTTTTGCAAAAAGTGTTGTTCTACAGAAGTTGTTCTATTTCTGTTATGTTTGGCACACTTACTGTAAGAGGCTGATGGTGTCATAATGCCGCCACCATTCAACCACAAGCCAACACTGAGATAAGACCTAGTAGCATGACCTGCAACAACAACTAAAAAATGTATGCTCTGTGCTCTTGTGGTCTAAGTCTTGCTACATGTATATAAAACATGTAAAACTAATAAAGTAATTAAAGATCAGACTACCTTAAACTATGACTAAACAACAGGAATTGGTGACTACCTTAAACTATGACTAAAGCACTGTATGTTGATTTGGTTGCCATGGTGAAGTGTCACAGTGAAGAAGTGAAAGCAAAGATGGTTAGGTGACTCAATCTATGCCTTCACATTTAGACATACTCAAACTGCCAGCACATGCATAATCTATTTGCTAGTCATTCCAATCTTGCCTTTCATCACCTTGTTATGTATTTCTTAATTGTTTTACACATTATAATTTCTACTTGAAAATTACACATATGCTCACTGAAATCACACACACACACTCTCTCTCTCTCACACACACACACACACACACACACACACACACACACAAACCACCCACACAAGCCATCAGTATGGACTTCCCGTTTTGCTTTAGTCTCTGTCCCTCTAATGCAGTGGTTCTCAAAGTGTGGTCCGGGGACCACTGGTGGTCCGCGAGCAAGCTCAAGTGGTCCGCAAGGGGATTTCCAAAACGATATGTGAATGTAGTCTGTTTCTCACTTAAATTATTTCAGTGAACACTATGAAGCAGGCATGTAATTTATATTAAAAACCTCAAGCTATCTGAATTTGAAGTGCACATAAATGCAAATTTAGAAATGCCTATTGATTTGGTGAAAGGGTATGGGGTGGCAGTATGTGACTTGGTGAGGGAGCGCGAGGGTAGGTGGTCCCTGAAAAATATTTTTTGGGCAAAGTGGTCCTCGGTCTAAAAAAGTTTGAGAAACACTGCTCTAATGTTTTTGATAGATCCTCCCACGGCCATGCCCCTCCCCCTGCTCCGGCACAGATAATGTAGCCAAACTGGCTTGAGGCGGCCCTTTTCCCTCATGGCTGCGTGCTGTGCAGCCACGCGCTAACCAATGTGTTAATAACAAACGCCCTGCTGTGAGAAACACCACACAGGTTTGAGTTTTTGGTTTTTATTCCAACAATGGGCACAGAACAGAGTATTATATGCATAGAGTGTGGTAGAAGTTTAGTGCCTGGGGATAGTTTGGGTTCCTTTCAAAACCAACGCGTATATGTCACCCAACTTACTCATGCTAACATTAACCAACTCGTGTCTGCTTGTCTTTCGATAGTGCTTGCTTTTCAATAGTGCTGTCGATGTATGTTTGTGTGTGTGTGTGTGTGTGTGTGTGTGTGTGTGTGTGTGTGTGTGGAACATACTGTAAGTGTGACTATGTTTTGTTTTGTGTTACTTTCAGAATGCTGAAATTACGGGCCGTCATGTTGTTCTATGCTGGGTTGCTCTGGGCAGCATGCTCTGGTAAGCGTCATAATTCTCATTCTTAGTATTATGATATGAGTCACCAAGGAAATAGTGACTGTGTTCGGAAAGTGAAAGTTGAAATAATCGAGGAGTGAAACAATGTTTTCATTGGTTGCGTGTATTTAGATTATGTTGCACATTTTATGCCGAGCTAAGGCACCACAGCACGTGTGAAACGTTCCTGGCACGTTTATGGGTGAGCGAGCACGTTCCCGACATGTCTGTGAGCGTGCACATCTGTGTGTGTATATGTGTGTGTGTGTGTGTGTGTGCTTGTTTGTGACCGGGTGGAAGTGGGTGGAGGGACATGTGGTCTTGTGCCTGCCTACATTTTTGCTCTTTTATTCCCGGTTAAAACACTTGTTGTGTGTGTTTGTGTGTAGGTATGTGTGTGTGTGTGTGTGAGAGTGTATGTGTGCATATGTGTGAATGTGTGTGTGTGTGTGTGTGTGTGTGTTTGTATAGTGTTTTACCCACAAACAAGACACTCCATCTACTAAGAACACAAACCATTGTGATGCTTTTAATTTGGAATCACATTAAATCTTACTTCTTCTTATTTTCATTTATATTCATTTGTGTGTGTGTGTGTGTGTGCATTAGGCTTTTGTGACACTGAATGCTCTTTGTATTGTAGTACCATCCTATCTTATCTCATCTTACATTCATATGATGCTGTATAACCAGTGTAATATAAATATATACATTCATTCACTGTGTTGCCTGTGTACTATAAGCTCCCTTTGCAAATCTCTTGCTTGCAGCTGCAGGTGGAGTACTGGCCCAACCCCATCCCCAGCACAGAACACCTGAGCAGCAGGCAGAGATCACTCCAGTCTCAGCCGTCAAACAAGCCCCCCCAGTGGGCCAGTCCATGGTGGTGATGGAGGGTGAGACTGTTGTCCTGCCCTGCCATCTCCCGAAACCCCCCAGCTCTCTAGGTGAGACCCGTGTGGACTGGCACACCAAAGACACCAGCAAGAAGAAGAGCAGCGATATAGTTTTCCTTGAGGGCCCGGAGCCAAAGGTGGAGGGAAATGAGAAGATGGTGCATCACTTCTACCAGGGCAGAGAGGATTTCACACATCAGGACTCCGCCTACCACAACAGGACACGCCTCTTCACCAATCAGCTGGAGAAGGGGAACTTCAGCCTGGAGATACGCAACGTCTCAGAAAGGGAAAACTTCACAACGTATCAGTGTGTGACTTTTTATAATGGAAACGCGATGTACCTAAGCAGCATCACATTAGAGGTGAAGAGAGATGGTGAGTAAGAGTATGCAACCAATTTAATGGAGAAAAAAGTTAAGTAAGTGACTAATACTATTACGACTGTATGGTCCCACAGTGGCTTTCATAACTGATGAATCGTCCAAAATTGACAGCAACGAGTATGACAGGTTATGGTACATTGGTAAGCCAGCTGCAGGTGTCCTGCTGGTGCTCATACTGGTCTTCACTGCTATTGGTGAGTGATCTTGGGTTGTTTCACTCTACTGAAAAAAAGCACACAAAAAAAAATATATTAAATTGCCATTTTGTGAGCAGAAATCAGTCTTTGATGAAAATAATATCTCAGATCATATGCTTATGTATTTTATTTCCTTTCTTTCTTTTTTATGCCAAGGTGTAAGAAAGAAGTGCAAGACAACACCCCACAAAAATGGCATTGGTAGGTTATTCACCTATTCAAAATTCCACCTATAGCTACAATACTAGTTCCCAGTGTCATCTTGGATTTTAATTTATAATAATGGATTTTGGATTTTAATTTATAATAATGGATAATGATATGTGTTCTGGGGTTGTTTTGATTGACAGACCTCCAAAATGGTGAGGGACCTCAACAGGTTCATCTGATGGAGACCAGGGTGGAGCTGGAGATGAGAGATGTTGGGAGAGATCAGCAGGAGCAGCAGGAGAATGGAGGTGCAGAGAAGAGCGGTGGAGAACTGGTGGTCAGTTCTCTGCCCCAGCAGAATGGGATCAGTGGAGCACAACATAACAACAACAACAACAACAACAACAACAACAACAACAATGGCAGAATTATCCCTGCCTCACCTGTATGAGAAACAGCCTTAGCTGGCACCTATAATATACAATTTATATCTATAACTATATACCAGAGCAAGTAAGGCTTCTCTGTCATTATTAAATAGCTAAGAGTTTTACTAAACAATGTTCCAGAATGATGTAAAAGGATTCCATCGTACAAAACCGTAACAATTCAATTTTGTCCTCATTTTGGAAAGTAGCCATACAATGGGCAGAATTATATATTGCCCGCCGGTCATTATCTGTTTAAGCTGTCAGCAATATCAATATTGACCAGAAGATGTCACTAAACTACCGCAAATGGCAATAATAGGACTTCATACAGGAAAATATAAAACTGTATTATAATTTTTTTTTTTTTTGCTCTGGGCTATGATAAATGGATAAAGGTCTAAACTGAATTTCCGCAATGGTTAGCTCAGTGGGAAATGTGGAGAGATTAGGCTTAGCTGTAAAGGGCCTCCTCACAGAATCCCTTACAAATTTAGTACATATACAGTAAGTAATGCAGTTCAGTCTGGACAAATCATTCATTTTCTCCTACACAATAACTACTTTCAATAATAATAATAAAAGTAATAATAATAATAGTAACAATAATAACTAGAAAAGCGCTCAGAGAGTGCAGACCTCCGCCAAGGTAATGTGGTCACAGACACAATATAAATTCCAGATCATGTTCTGGATCACCGATCGCCACCAAAATCTAATCAGTTCTTGCTTGTCCCAATATACACATTGTCCAAAAATTTCATCCAAATCCGTGCAGTACTTTTCGAGTTATCCTGCTGACAAACAGACAAACAAACAAACAGCCAGACAAACCAACGCGACCGAAAACATAACCTCCTTGGCGGAGGTAACAATAATAATAATAATAATAATAATAATAATAATAATAATAATAATGAGCTCAATTACCACCCTGGGGTTTCAATTATGTATATTACTTCAAAGAAAATCATGGTGTACACAATAGTTTGTCTTCACTAAGAATTCTTCAAAATCTGTAATATAATATCCAATTCAATATCCTCACTTCTTATGTATACTTAAATATACTTCTTCAGTTGTTCCAGAAAAGATACATTCTTGCTATCATGAATGAATGTGCTGTAAATAGTCTTCAATTTACATTCAACTCCAGCAGTTTAATATTCATGCATAACTGTATCAACATGGTATGCACAAGAGGACAATAACGATTGTGTAAACAGGTCAAGTGCTACCAACAAGTTCAGACATGCCCTGTCAGACGGTTCAGACATGCCTTAAAACAAGAGCTTGCAATGCTGCCAGTATGAAGTCTGCATGCATTTAGACCTAGTGCCCTCTTGTGGAGAGAGCGGTACTACACAGTAAAGTTGGACAGAGTTGTGTACATTGATCACACTAGTTGTGTGGTGATGATGTCAGTGGGTGGGTTCACATGCATGTTTTTTTTTTCCTTGGTCAGATAGAATTTCATTAGTTTTTTTTATCAATTTTGCTATTTTTAATCAAACCATTACCCATTCTGATGTGCCTTAGATAGCATCTGTTAGCCTATTACAACCCTAGGATACCCATCATGCATTGTGTTACCTGTTTATCATACTTAACCTACTATCAGATCATAATTATGTTAATTGTTCTTTTCCTTGTTGTTTCATCCTGTACTCCATCATGTAGTCAATCATCACTATATACTCAAACCTAATAAACTGAACATCTCAATAAATTCAGTAGTAGCTACCAAAAGTCTTACTGTATTTGCTTGTCTGACAATAATTCATAATCAATACCAGTCGACTAAAACCAAGACAGATTTGCTACAATGTGAAGTACATGTAAATGGTGCCTTCTGGTGTGTGTGTATGTGTCTGTGTCTGTGTCTGTGTCTGTGTGTGTGTGTGTGTGTGTGTTTTGTGTGTATTGAGACAAAAACTGTGGGTTTCAGTGGTATAGGTCAGCTGACTGGTAGAACCTAGTTGGCATGCTAGTAGCCTAGAAATTATGAGTTTGAATCTTGGCTCCAACCATGCCACACTGTGAACATGACACATGACATGAACTTAAACGTGGTGCTAATTCAACCACTCCACCTCTGTTCAGTTACGGTAGGGGAAGTCATGCAATATTCCAAACCAATATTCCAAAACATTTTTTTTTCTCCTGAAAATGATGGTACCAAATTGCTGTGGTTACTTCACTCCGTGTTTACACCGACCAGAGTTAGTAAATGAGCTGTGGAGCAGAATGCATCTATCTATCTATCTATCTATCTATCTATCTATCTATCTATCTACCTAATATCAATACATGCACCACACACACGTGTGTGTGTGTGTGTGTGTGTGTGTGTGTGTGTGTGTGACTGTGTCTAACTGTATGAAGGGACAAGGGAGTCAATGTGTGTGTCTCACGCTTGTTGCTTGAAAGTTGGCAGACCTACCGAGTCCTGTAACTGCTGGTAATTGCAATAATTGATCTGGGTGTGTCCAAAGCTGAACTGCATAAGGGTATAATTAAAAAGTACTTAACATAGCCTTATAGTCAACTCAGATTGTTTGCTTTGAATAGCTCTTTTGAGCACCCCTCTGTCCATTCTTCTGTATGATTCTCTTTCACTTTCATTTTGACTGCTATTGTCTCAATCCCAGTGATGCATGCAATTCTTTTGCAAGGTATGATAACTACAGGTAGCCTGTCTGTTTGATAATGTTCCTCCTGTCACTGTCCTGTCCTGTCAGCTACTTTGGTCAGTGCATAAATTACTAAATGATGCACAATTGCACATACTACGACAGAATATTTAAGGTTAATTAAAAAAGAGTATTATCAGGTATTTAATTGCAATTGTTATGAATAATTTTGTTGTATATGTACCACACAGAGGTTTACGATATTTTCACAGTTGCACTCATCTTTGTTCTTTGTTTTTTAGACAGTGTGCAAAAACATCTAATATTTTGAATTGTTGTATCTGCAAATCAATTAATTTGAGTGTGTGGAACATTATACTGCCACTGCAGTTCTTGCTGATATGAAGCTCGGTATATCAATGGAAAATATCAACAATTTTATGTATTTGTGATAATTTTTTCCCCTCAGCCAAACCTTAGCCTACTGCCAGTCTAGGATTAAAAGATACCCATTCATGCATTGTGTATTACCTGTTTTTTTCATTGTCATTGTGTTTTACCGGTCAACCCCTAGCTTTAAGGAAATAGAAATAAGACATTTCCCGAAGACCCATTAACTCTGACAGGGTGAGGCATTGGTTTAGCCACACCCTTGATGCAAATCTGTGCATCTGTATGGTATGGCCCTGCAATATAATAGACCTGCACCTCAAACGGACATGCACCCATTTACTCTGAGGGGTAGAAGGAGACACTTCTGCACATCTTTGGAAACCAATTTGGCCAGCACTCCATAAAATGTGAGTATGCAAGTATATGACAATGATAACATCTTTGACGGTAACACCATCATACATACTTTATGTTGTTACTGACAGCAACAAATTTGGAGAAAAAAATGCATCCTGAATTGCTCATGAAAAGTAATGATTTAATAATGTCAGCTGAATGATTTGGGTTTTTACAAAGCACAGGTCAAGGGCAAGCTCCACATGATGTTTAAACTTTTGATCTCCCTTACAGAGATTAAAAAAATTGCAGCAAACATAAAGCAATTTTGCTTCAAACTAATTTGCACGTGAAATATGACATTATTGCAAGCTTGCCACAAACATCAGACAAGTTGTGGGGGATTGTGGGGCAAACTACAAATTTGTCGCCAAAAGTTAATTAGAAGTATGCTATTGGAAGCAAATTGTTTTGGGGAAAAAGTTGTGAAATTGCCACTAGCAGTAAATGCAAGTATTTCATTGTAAAAAAAAAAAAAAACGATTTGTAATAGTTACTTGAAAAATGTGTGGAAACTCATTGCATTTTTCAAGTAACTATTACAAATCGTTTTTTTACAGTGTTTTACTATTTGCAAGTAATGACACAATTCTAATGAACTTTTGTTGATAAATTGCAGCATTCTTTATTTCACCTATTTGTATCTTTTATGTCAGTTGTGTGCACTTCTTGCATGCTGCTTTGAAATAACATGATAAATAAATATAGACATAGGTACCAAAAAAACTTTAGAACCTTAAATAGACATTCGTATAAGCTGAATAAGTCTCTCATGAAATAACAGAAGAAATAAAAACAAAAGAAATATGCAACCAATAATAGTATACTCTGATTCATCTTCAGCTTTTAGTCACTGTAAAAAAACGATTTGTAATGGTTACTTGAAAAATGTGTGGAAACTCGTTGAAAAACTTGAAAAAGAAAAGTTATAGTTACTTAAAGGGCAACTTCAGTCATTTTCAACAAGAGCTCTATTGCTCAAGCTTCTTGAGATTAGCCAATACTGAAGACGCAAGATATTTTGGTCCAACCATATAGGTTCCCTTGAACAGCGAATATTCACTTATAACTAGCCCAATGGGGCAGATTTTTAAGCTGTGTTTTCAGCATCTAAACAAAAAGCTATGTAACATCATCAGACACATTACAACACACCACTATAGTGTTTTTGACTACAAATGTCTGACAAAGTGGTTAAAATAGTGTTTTTATGCAGTGTTTACAAAACCGTTTTGTAAACAAACAATGTTTGGCTGCTTGCATAAACACACAATTTTAACACTTTTTCAGCCATTTGTGGTCATACACGATACAGTTCTGTGTTGTAAGGTGTCTGTTGATACTTAATAGTTTTAGTGGTGACATTTGGAGTATGTTAAAATGTTAAAAATACATAAGATGCAAATACATAAGATGTTAATTCTGCCCCATTGGGCTAGTTGTAAGTGATTATTCTCTGTTCAAGGAAACCTATATGGTTGGACCAAAATGTCTTGCGTCTTCAGTATTGGCTAATCGCAAGTAGCTTGAGCAATAGAGCTCTTGTTGAAAATGACTGAAGTTGCCCTTTAACTCATTTGAGGCAACGAGTTTCCACACATTTTTCAAGTAACCATTACATCACATTTTTCAAGTAACCATTACAAATCCTTTTTTACAGTGTATCGTCCACATTGGACCTTAGACCTGTCTGGTATCTTTTCCTCACTGGGTTTGTCAGAAAGTTATATGAGGTGAACTACAGTGTCGTACAGAAGTTACTACAAAATTGTAATTTGTTATTAATTACTTGTTACTGATGTTTTAAAGTAATCCTTTACATTTCAAAAATATGACTGTTTTGAAGATGTAAGGCGTTACACCAGGGGTGGCCAACCTGCGGCTCGGGAGCCACATGTGGCTCTTTGCCTGGAGTCATGCGGCTCTTATATTCATGTTCAAGTTTGTGTTTGTGTGTATGTGCTTATGTCTGTGTTCACTTCCCTTACGTTTAATAGTGATATTGTTTTTGGTGTGTGTGTGTGTGTGTGTGTGTGTGTGTGTGTGTGTGTGTGTGTGTGTCAGAAGGATGGGTAATGCAGTAGTAGTACTAACATGTTCATGTGCCCGTGTGCCGATGTGGCTCTTTGCTGTGAAATAGTCAGATATGTGGCTCTTGGTCTCCGACTGGTTGGCCACCCCTACGTTACACTATTGTTGCATTACTTTTAAGTTACTCTTCGGGCTTAAGTTACTCCAGTAGCCTATGACCTTCACTAATTCGGTTTGAATGTTGAGAGCGACAAGCAGAGACTGTAAAGTTTTGTATCAATTCCGGCAATTTACCCTTGCTGATCTCTCAGTGATGTTTGGAGTTTCTATGAAGGAAAATACACCACAAAAACACCACCATTCCAAGATAAAAATGTATTGTAATGTGCATTGTAATGTACTGACAATTCTACCAAGTAAAATATTGCCTTTTTTTGTATAATGCCTTACATTACCAAGTTACCACAAAAAGCAATGCATCACAGTAATTAGTTACTTTCGTAACTCATTACTCCAAACACTGGTGAACTATGAGGAAGTCCACGACACAAAAAACAGATTGAATAGGATATTTCAAATTTAGGAGATTAGAATCCTGGATATGGGGCACACCTTACATGTTTTGCATAACATACTGCAGTCGTAGGTAAATACCTGAAGGTATGTCTAAGATGAAAGTAAGTGATCTTGCTATACAAGTTTTCATTGTATTTCAATGCTGATGGAATCTCACTGCTATAGCGATCAGACCAAAGAGTCATGCTTGCTATTTTGTGTGTGTGTGTGTGTGTGTGTGAGTGTGTGTGTTCGTCTTTCATATACAGTACATCACAGCAAATGTCCTTGAAATGCAATTATGATTATTGTTTCCATTAAATGTTTTTTTTTGTTTTGTTTTGTTTTCTTTCTTTATTTATTTATTTATTTGCCGCCTTGCTCTCTCTGCTAGATCAAGAACCATGGGTGGTAGTTCTTCACAGGTATAACTTTTATTACCTATACTTATTTAACTTTTATTACCTATAGACCTACCTATTTAACTTTTATTATTTATACCTATTTAAGCTTTTCAACCCACTTCTCTTCTTAAAAAAATACTTTTTTGAATGCATCAACTTTAAATACACCCTATTTCCATGAGGATGTGCCATTATATTTTGTGTGTGTGTGTGTGTGTGTGTGTGTGTGTGTGTGTGTGTGTGTGTGTGTGTGTGTGTGTCACTGGGCCCATGCTGGTAAATCTGATTTGTAGCAGCAGAGAGGCGGCCAAGTCCCACCAAGGCCAAATGATGACCGCCTAAGGCAGCGCAGAGTGCAGCGCAGGCAGGACAACTTCCAAAGACATCAGCGGAGAACTCGAGCAGCAATGGCACAACGAGGATCTGCAGCATCAAGGGCACGCAGATGAGACGAGATGAGCTGTCTGATGAAGCCCGTCAACCTATTGGATGATTGGAATGCGCATTACTTTCACACTTTCCTTTTCAACTAAATACTCATCTGGGCACTAGGCTATATTTACTGTAATTTAAAACAGCAAAAGCCAGCAATGGAATGCAAGACTTGACATGACGGCATCACATGCATGTTTAAAATGGTCCTACTATATGAATTAACCACTGATCAATTGTGTTATATTTTCTTTTTAGTAAACACAATAATGCAGTATGACTCTCATGCATTCATTGATTCAAACTTTACAATTGAATATAATATAAAATAAACTTGATGAAACTGGATACAGTATGTGTCACTGGAAAAAAAAAAGTTTATGTGTGGGGGCTACCCTAGGTTGGGTTCGTTATCTGGTTTTAAATACCTTATCTTAAGATAGGATAGGATTTTAGACTTATGAAGTTTCTGTAATGTGGGCCCAGAGTCTTAATATTAATATAGGGGTAAGGTATGGGAACAGGTCAAAAGCATCACACATTTTGTGTGAGATGGTCTTGGAAAACATCAGACCTCTAAGTCACAGCAGTGTCACCCCACAGTGCTATTTTCAAACTGCCTTAGGAAATCATCTCAAAGGCACACCAGGCAACACTTTTAAGGTTTTGGGCAGTTCTGGGCAGAGGGCCGGACATCACCACAAAATAACAATAAACAAAAAGCTTTGCAGAGAGGCAATATCAATCACACCACTACAGCCCACTCCAAATACTATAATTTTGCTTTAACAAAATAAATAAACAAATAAAAAACTTGTTGAACACGTTTCGATATATGTGTTTGGGAAATGTGTGACGCTCGAGCCATGAGAAAGTAGAAGTAGAAGCTCCTTCCTGCTCTCTATCAGACTCTCTGTGACAGCAGTCAAAACAAACACATGTGTACAGTAGGCCTGTTGTACTCTGACAAGCAATATCACACAAGAGGGAGTGATGTTGTATGGAGGATATCATCACTGTGTGTGGTTCGGCCGTGTGCACGAAGCCGCAGGCTGAGATATTACATCTGAAGTATTATCTGTAAATATTGCATCTGAATAGAGTCTGTCTCTGACTTAATTCAGAAAAATAGCCTGCAATATCAATATTGACCTGTAGATGTCAGGCAAATACCGCGAATGTCAAAGCCTACTTCATACAGGAAAAAAACTCAACGGTAGAAAATGTGCAATGATTCGGTAGGATTCGGTAGAAAATGTGCAATGATTAATTAATGTAAAGAGTCTCCAAGGTGCTGCTGCCATCAGTCGTAGAGATGCTTGGAATGCCTCTCGTCCAATCAGAAATTCAGAAATAGTTCGACCGGACCTAATTGTTGTATAATCATGATTACGACATGCAAACAGACACACACTCACACTTTCACAGTCACTAGTAGTCAGAAGCATACATGGCCTCTGTCTGTTTCCCTGTGTGTTCCCTCTCCCCAGTCAGTGTTGGTCATATCTTCTGATCTTTCGGCCCTCCCATCACTGTCATAGAAAATACCGGACATGATGTATTTTCGTATTGTCACGTAGTCTTCGCCTTAGTGTGTTGATTACGTTTTCTTCAGAGGACCGTTGTTGAGTGTGCACGTGCGTGTGTGTCTTTAGGGACAGGCAATGTCTTTGTTTTGTGTTACTTTCAGAATGTTTCACCGATGGAAGACTGCTGTGCTGTGAGACTTTCTGTTGTCATTCAATTTTCCAAGGAGGTCACTGTGACTGTGCGTGTGTGTGTGTGTATGTTTCATGGTTGTTTGCTAATGATAAATGTTTAATACTATACTTTATAATTTTTGAGCTGTTCTGAGGGTGATATGTATTATGTCACTACTTAGGTCAGTTTATTTGTAGCTTCCCTTTCAAGTGAAGGGAGACACAAGTGCACAACTGAAGTGAGCACAGACTGCCCAACTTGGTGTGACACCTGACCATGAGCAGTCAACTTCACATTGAGCTCAAAAGAAAGTAATATTGTAGCCTCAGCCACATAAATTCCTAATAATTTTTCAGGAGGAATAGAAAGCTTTCTATTTTCAGTATATTTATTGAAATTGTATATTTAATGTCTATGTGAATTAGTACATAGAAAGCCTGGCCAGGCGCATTACATTATTCTACTTGCACTTTAAGAGATATGGGCGTTTACTAATGAGATGTAGGGCAAGCGTGAGTCAAAGCAGACTATAGGATTCTTCACTGTCACTCACCCTGTCACTGTCACACGCACACACCTTCTAACTTCCTATCCTATAGCTTCTGTCCCTTTAAATCACATGCTCCCTGTTTGAATGAGAGACGCAGAAAGAGGAATGAATGGTGGTAGATTGCCGGCGTTTGCACACTTTCTGAAAGCTACCAGATATCCTAAAAAGTCTGAATATTTGCAACACAAAGATCGCTAACTGTGGATTACTTTTGCCTTTGTTCTAATACGCCCTTTTGTGGATTTATCCTTTTTTGTGGAATAACGTTACTGTCAAACTTTCGTGGACTCAAGAAGCAAAGGTGAGGTCGCAAATGGCCGACTTGGATATGGATATCCAACTTCAGTGTCCTACAGCCTGCAGCGAGGGGCTACTCCCTTTTTTCCTGTTTTTGGCTGGTAGGATTGTTTTTTGGAGAAGACTCTTTTGCTACTGTTTTTGATGGACTAAGAACTGTTGAATACGATTTTGCTGGGATTACATGAACTGTCGGGTTTTTGTGGACTTTTTTTTTTTTTTTTTGTCATTTTATTTGTAAGGGACCATGTACAGTTTTTAACATAAATGTTTCCATTTGATGCATGTACCAGAGTTAGCCTGAGGCACGTTGCCTGAGGCTAATTTACATCTGGAGTCCCCCTGGCAGGGCACAAGTACACATCAACACAGTACAGCAGACAACAATGAAGACCATATACACAAGAACAAGACAAAACAAAACAAAACAAACAAAACAAAAAAAAAAAAGAAAAATTGACTGACAGAACACATATAATTCTATTTGCACTACTATGTTAGTGTAGATCGCACAGGCCGTGCTTGTTTTTTTGCTTTTTTGCTGCTTATGGAGCTTGGACTGAGATAATATACTCTGCCGTAAAGGCTATTCTCTCTCTTTCTCTCTCACTCTCTCCGTCTTTACACATTCACATAATAAATAATTAAACTGAAGTTTTCTTGTATGCGTGTTGATGTTATACATTTTGTTGACGACTCTAGCGAGTTTGTTACAATATTATGATTCCAAATTCACCTTCATATTTAGTACGAGTACGAGTACTTTTGTATGTGTACTAGCCGATACCGAGTACCGATACCAATATTTCTGAGATTGGGTTTACATGAAAGTGTGAGGCAGAAATTGGGCCTAATATTGTGCAAATGTGTGGAGATATTATGCTCCTTGTAGAATTTTGTAAATTGAGTGGAAATCAATGCATTTAATACATTTATAAATGTATTAATTTGTTTAAGTCTGAAAACAATCACAGAAAACTGTAATAAAAAAGCCAGAAAAGACAGAATGCAGTCAAGGAAAACAGAATGTAAGTTATCATAGTTGAGATTATTGAATTATTGCTTAAAAGCAATTGCTTTTTTTTGTTGTTGTTGTTTTTTAACATTATGAAATGTTACGTAGCCTAAGTAGTTGTATGTGTTAAAACAAAAATGTACTACCAATTGCAATACTCACATTAAACAGTGGTAATGAAGTGTCTGCTGTAATAACATGGTAGGCTACAGTCCACCCCTCTGGCTCAAAGACTAATGGCACAACCTGCCATACTTTGATCGTCATGGAGAACTACATGTGCTCAGAACCGTAAAATTTACGCACACAGAGAAAACTAAGACGTAACTTTTTTGTAATATACAATTGGTTTATTTTTATGATCCAATTGGGTTTGGTTAATTTGTGCTCTTTTTCGGGAGACATTGAAATGTTATTAATTCACAAGGAAAGTTTATGTTTGGCAAACCACTGCTGATCATGGTTAACATGGCATCTCAGTAGCGCGTGATGATATGCAAAAAAGCTGATTGTAATAGCACCCTTATTTAATCACCAGCCCGTAGCAATAAAGATTTTACAAACTCCTGTCGTCGTCATTTATCTTAAAGAATTCCCAAATTGCTGACATTGCTGTCTCACTGGAAATTTTCAGGTTGTTATGTCTCCCTCTAGAGGCTGAAGTCATTTAGGACAATTCCACACACCTAGTGTGTTTATTTTTGATGCATTGAAATAGTCTATTCATTGTTGAGTGGTATTGGTGCGAGGTATTTTATGTACAAATACGAGTATTTTAACAAAGTATCGGCCTGATACCCAATACTGGTATCGGTATTGGTGCAACACTAGATTTAATGCAATGTCTTTCCCCAGGCTCAATGACAAATTGATTTAATATTTTTGTGAAGTGTATTTTTCTGTATTGTCACAGTCTGGCTCACAGACTGTGGCAAAAAGGGAGATCACACTAGGGGTTCACTAGGCCTACAGGCTAAAATTGACTTCAGTAGTGGTCCTGTCACTGCTTTTGTCAAACAAGCTGTGGAAATGGTGTAGCCTAACATTAAAACGGGATGATTTCACCTACTCTGCGTTCGAAGCGAAGCTCACTTTGTCTCAACTGGGGCTCGGTGGTCTCAACTGAATGAAGTTAACGGGTCACATTCATGATTAACCTCTGCTTTTTTCTCATTGGTTGCAGAGGTAAATCTTACCCAGATACAGCAGTGCTATTTTCTGATAGGCTGTTATGTAGCCAGTTTAGTTTTTTTGATTGGCTGTTAGTGACAGGCTCAATTTAGAGCTATCGTGGAGACCGATAGGAAACTGGCGCAGATATAAAAACATGGTAGAATAAATAGATATTTTGTCTGTGTGGGAAATACAATATGTGGCGGTAGAGCGTGATTAAAGACCGAGATTATTTAGTGTCACGCTCAATGGGTGACAGTTGACAGCCCTGATTTAAGCAAAGTGACTGTCAGAGACTACAGTCAGTTTGGTGTGGTGAGTAGTCCTGAATGGGAGGAGGATGCACCGCTTCAATCTGGTAAGCATAATGACCACAAAGCAGTTCAGGGTTCTCATGATTACAATAAAACCTGTAATTACTGCAAGCGCTTAGGGCATTTCAAAGCAGAATGTCCTTATAAGTTTAAAACTAAGACTGAGTCATTTGGCAATATAACACCAGTCATGTCTGCTGTGTCTGTTCCATCACCAGTTGTTTCTTGTGTGAAACCAGTCTCTCCCAGTAGGTGTACCTCTTCTTGCGCATCTGGTTGTGTGTCTTCCTGTCTTTCTCCTTGTCAACAGGTGTCCTGTGATGTCGGGCTGGAGCGTCCTAATTTTTCAGCCTTTGTGTCTGATGGCTATGTGTCACTGGGAGGTGATGCAAAAATTCCTGTGAAAATTCTAAGGGACACAGGTTCATTTGTCTCTTTTGTGGTGGGTTCCATCTTACCATTTTCTGAGCGTCTGAGCATCTTACTCATGTGTGGTATGGGATTGAATGTTTTATCTGTACCTATGCACATTCTTCTTTGGCAGGGGAGAGTGTGCGGCTAGGTCCTAGTCCTTAACTTAAGGCGGATACTGTGAGAGAGGTTATCGTTTCCTAAGTTGTTTCATCTTAACAGACCTGTTTAAGGCCATATATATAACCGTAGATCTACAAACAAACAATACAAAATAATGAAAAGGTCCCCAGCCGGCGTCCAGCCTGCAGCACACAGGCACCTAGCATAGAGCCGGCCTCAGGGTGAAGAGAGGGAAACCTTTTTAACTGATTGGCCCACACCGGGCCCTGGTATGAGCCAATCTGTAAGCTCCTCTCCAGCCAGCCTACCTGGGAGACACACAAAACAATAGCACCCCTGGTGCCCTGGTGGAACTCTGCACCCCGGAGGAAGTAGTGACACAAGAGCCCCACTGGGGCCGTGACAGTATTTTGTTTGTTTCTTGATTGTGTGTATGGATTCTCTGCCTAATTGGAATTTGTTAGGACAGCATGGGCCAACTCTGCCCACTTCACCTGAAGTGTATCAGCTAATGAATGGATGTGCTTTTTAGCCATGTAACACTGTCTATCATTGTCTGTGCCCTGATGAAGGCCTGGATTGCATTGTTAGCATTGTTTTTAAGTTCAAATATGAAGCCTTATTTATTAAAGAGGTTTTAATTCTAAGAGGAGTGCCTTGGCAGCCTGCTTGTTTTTTTTTTTTTTTACAGAGTACTCAGCCTAGGCCACGTATTTTCCTGTAAATGGCGTAAATGTGTGGGTGTATTGTGTTCCTTTTTTATTTTATTTTTTTGTACTTATGTTTTTTAATAGCGGAAGCTCAAGAGCAATTGGGATTACTTCCTTATTCCTCGTGAATGAGTCGCTCTCGAAAGGGACTCGATAACAGCAGCGAGATGTCTCAGTATGTAGTGGAATTAGTTATAAGTGTCATTCACGCATGCGCTTAAACTAAACGTTGACGCAAAGCATCGTGGGAAAAAAGAAAAACAGATGCGGAAGAGAATATTGCAGGTGTAGAAAATGGACTGTGTACTATCTAAGAT
Source organism: Sardinella longiceps (assembly GCA_027497455.2). Taxonomy (NCBI): domain Eukaryota; kingdom Metazoa; phylum Chordata; class Actinopteri; order Clupeiformes; family Clupeidae; genus Sardinella; species Sardinella longiceps. The sequence goes on along the minus strand of JAODXP020000046.1, from coordinate 164,170 downwards.
GTCAGCAATCTACAGAATACTGGGCGTAGCCCAAGTTTTGTGCAAAATGTCATTTTTAATTCTTTTTTAAATTGAATTTTATTTTTTGCAGAACCTCGTGAACTCTACAGAGATACTTTTGAATGATACATAGGATTGCTTCTTATTTCCTGTATGAGTCGCAACAGCTTGGCTGTTGCACACAATCTTTTAACGATGGTGGGAAGATGCCTATTCTTCTGGATTATGACCATGAGTCTTCTGCTGAAGGGGGAAATATATGGTATGTTTACACATATCTCAGTAAGCTGATAAGTCAGAATGATATCATCTGTATTTTAAGGCATGTTTGTGTAGCAACTTGTCATGCAAACTTATAAGTGAATGAAAACCGGTCCTGTCTTGCAGTGTCTGTCTGTGCAGTTTGATATTACATTTATAAATGTGAAACTGTGAACCATTCTAACTTACTGTATGCTGGAGATGCATGGTCAGCGATTGGTGAACATAATAATAGTAAAAACTTAAAAGAGTGAACTTTTTGGAGATTAACAGTCAGGGTCCAAGGCCTTTCAGGCAGTTTGAGGCAGTCTGCTACACTTTGACATTTTTAAGTATTTCACCTAACTAAAACCTTTTATGCAAAAGTGGCATATATTATTACATTCCATAATATATCAATTATAATATCAATAAAAACAATATGAGAGTAAAGTGACTGTAATGAAAATAGTTTTTATTAAAATGAACTGTAAACAACTACAGAAAAAACTATTTTCAAATGTCTTCACACATTGTAAAAAAACACACTATAAATATACATAGCCGGAGCTCTTGAGCATAAGTATTGGTACATAAAAGTAAAAAGAGCTTTCAAAAATCATACGTGGCTTCTGTATAGAATGTAACTAAGTAGAGCTAACTGTCAGTGGCTTTATGAAATGAATACAAATTGAGCCATGTGGCTCTGGCCTTTGTCCTGTCAACGACTCTGTCTGTCTCTCAAAATGGCGGCACTCACGTTGTGCTGTCTTTGCCCATTTCCTCCTTCATATGATTCATATGATCATTGGGATTTGTAGGGCAGTCAAACCACATGCAATATATACATATAAATTGCATAAGTATATGAACTCCCTATATGGAAAAGTTTTACACAACTTCCTCCATCTTAACACTGACAAAACCGAGGTAATTATATTTGGGAAAAAGGCAAAAACTATTCAATTCAAAGGGGCTGAAAGCTCAGGAAACTGCTAAAAACCTTAGGGTGATCATTAAAAGTGATCTCAACTTCAACAGCCATATGAAAGCCATTATTAAGCCAGCTTATTACCACCTCAGAAATTTATCAAAACTAAGGGTGTCAAGTGAGGTGTCACGACCGAGCCAAACTCGTCTACCTACTTTCTTCTAGGGCCACTGACACTTTGTTGGCCAGATATGCTCTCCCCCCACGTCAATTCTTTTAGGATCCCAAGTCACGCAGCAACATGAACAACAGACAAGAAATAAAGTTTAACCATTTATTGCAGAATTCACTTCAGAACACACAGTAATAGAAATGCACATTCAAATAAGCAAAATTCAGTTCAGAGTACATATCAAGCACAGCAAAAATTCATATAAGTGCGTACAAATTCACTGCCCACACACAACTATAAGATGGCAGGTTACGACTGTAACATCCCCATTCACCAGCAGGGGCAGTATCACAGGATACACAAACACATAGGAAAAAGTTTAAGTCCATCTGGGGTGGGGGGGGGGGAGATGCGGAGACCCCTCCAACTGATAGCGAAATCTCTAGCCCCCCAAAAGAAAATAACAAACACACCAACCACGCAGTTTTCAGTATTCAGCAGGGTTAAGTCCACCTCCACAGGTGATCTCGTAGCAGAGAAATCCAATAGGAGCAAGCAGGAAACACACCTAGTTCGAACCCGTTTGCCCGCAGTTAGTAACGTCTGCGTCTCCAGTGCAGCTCACACACTCTCGAACGCGCCCTCCTCGTCTCGTTGTGTTTGCCTCTGCCCTCACGCTGCAAGTTTGAAACATAGAAACATATGAAACATTGTAAAGTTTGATTAAAACTTTTCCATGGAAGTTATATAAGCTTCATACATGCAATTTATACATTATCATACATTTATTATTACCTCCGCCAAAGAGGTTATGTTTTCAGTCTTGTTGGTTTGTCTGTCTGTCTGTCTGTTTGCTTGTCAGCAGGATAACTCGAAAAGTACGGCACGGATTTGGATGAAATTTTCTGACAGTGTGTATATTGGGACAAGCAAGAGTTGATAAAATTGTGGTGATGATCGGTGATCCAGAACATGATCTGGAATTTATATTGTGTCTGTGACCACATTGCCTTGGTGGAGTTCTGCGCTCTCTGTGCACTTTTCTAGTATTATGTATGTATTTTGCATGTGGTTTGAATGCTGTACAAACCCCATCTGAGATTATTATAACATATAAAACCATTGTAAAGTTTGTATATAAAAATTCACATGGGAAGTGTCATATACAATTCTTACATGGTGCAAAGTTATATATGTTTCACATTATATGGATTATATATGGATTTTGCTTGTGGCCTGACTCCCTGGTAAACCCCATATAAGATTCTTATACAACAAAGACATTGTAAAGTTTATATAAATCAACTTTCACATTATTTTATATGGATTGTGTATGAGCTTTGAGTCCCCTATAAAATACATATGATTCAACAGGACATTTGACAGGACAGATAATAGGCCACCGACAATTACACATCAAACACATTAAATTTACTTTTTATATATTCTTTTTAATCAGACAAAAGATACACGTCTCATATAAAAAAACATATTTGATTCATATCATATTCTTACACATGGGGAAGCCACAGGAGGTAACCAAAAGGTTGACAGTGTCATCTAATCAATAAGTAGGCCAACTCTCACTGTACCAGGTCAGTTTATAGGCTACTTCACTTCACTATGTGCTAGGTTAATTACAGTGCATGCAAAGCGATGCACTGTACTGTTCTCCGTTGGCTTCTTCTTCTTTTTATTACAGTGCATGCATAGCGATGCACTGTCTTGTTATCCGTTGGCTTCTTCTTCTTCTTCTTCTTCTTATTATTCTTCTATGCATGCTTTTTCTCAATAACCGTTTCACCTAGAAACTTCATTCAAACTTCATCTTGTAGGTCTCAATTTCTATTGTTATGCTAAGACTTTTCTCTTTTCTACTATTTTTACTTTTTCCACTATCTGCGATAAACGAGCGAAAAAGAGCTTTTTTTTCCAGAAATGATGGAATTTTGATAGTTCCATAACAGAATTCTACTTCCTACTGTTGCTTCCCTTAACTACTGTAAACATTCTATTGTTGCTTTCTTGACTACTGTAAACATTCCAGAGAACTTTCAGCAGACTAGTGGAACTTCTAGGATTCTATTTCCACGAACATTCTGTTATCTGCTTTATTAACCTTTCCAGTTCATTTCTATTAAACTCGCGAAGCGAGCCTCTTTGCCTTTCCCCTCTTCTACTGTCTTTTTCTATTCAATTCTCTGTATCATCTATTCAACTTTTGACAACTTTTTCATCTTTGTCATTTTTTTCTTTGATTCTCTGTATTATCTGTTCAACTTTTGGCAACTATTTACCTCTTCACATTTTTGTCTTCAATTCTCTGTATCATCTATTCACTTTTTCAACAACATTTGACATTTTTGCCTTTTTCTCTTCAATTCTCTGTATTAATCTATTCAACTTTTTGCCAACTTTTTACTGTACATCTTTGCCTTTTTCTCTTCAATTCTCTGTATCATCTATTCAACTTTTTGGCAACCTTTCAAGCCTAGTCTACATATTTTCCTTTTTTTCTCTTCAATTCTCTGTATTATATTCAACATTTTTTGCAACTTTTTTTTTTTTTTTTTTTTACATCTTTTCCTCTTTCAACATTTTTAAACAAATTGACACAAACCAACTTTTTATGTAATCATCAACAACGAACCATTTGACCTTTTACCACTAATTCAACTACTGATACAGGCCATGTTCATTCGAACGATCATCAACTATCTTTTTTTTTCAACTATTCAATAATCACCCATTCATCAACATTAACAATAGTCACTGCTAACAACTCCCATGATAACCTAGCAATATACATAGCAACCAACAAGATCAATGTAGCAACCAAAATATCCGCCCTCGCAATGGCCTAGTAGCAACCTCAGACACCCCTACAATGTCCTGGGAACCAGTTCCACAATGATGACATGGCAATTGACATAGAAACCAACATGCTCAACATGGCAAACAGCATAGCAACCACCATATCTGCCCTAGCAACAGCCTAGCAACTGCCTCCAGCAGCCTTTACAACCATTCCAGCAATAATGATATAGCAATAAACATAGCAACCAACATGATCAACATAGCAACCAGCATAGCAATCTACATGTCCACCCTAGCAACTGCCTAACAACAACCTTAAGCACTAATGCCACCTTCCAGGAAGCACTTCCACAATGATGACCTAGCAATGAACATTGCAACTAACATGATCAACGTAGCAACCAGCATAGCAACCAACATATCTGCCCTGGCAACAGCCTAACAACAACCTCAAGTAGCCCTGCAATGTCCTAGGAACCGCTTCCACACTGATGACCAAGCACTAGCCATAGCAACCAACATAACAAGCAGCATAGCAACCACCATATCCGCCCTAGCAACGGCCTAACAATAACCAAAAGTACCCTTGTGTAACGGAGGCCAGCTAGCGCGGCGGTAGTGTGTAAATCCTCATCACCCAATTCCATGGGCGCTTCTAACACGCTGAGTTAGAAGCTTGGGCTTTTAGCTCAGTTGGTTAGAGTGTTCCACTCCCACGCCGGGAGATTGTAGCTTGCGGGGTGGCGTGTGCGGTGCGGACCGCCACAGGCTACACTTGCAATCAACATACTGTAGCAACCAACACAGCAACCAGCACCATTTTCTTTTTTTTTCAACTATTCAACTACATGATCAAGGTAGCAACATTTTCTTTGCTACTTAACTAGTAACTTTGATTGCCTAAACAAGTTTCCTCTTTACTCTACTTTTCTACTTTTTTTTCTAATGTCACTTTCTAAGTGCACTTTTTTAAACGTTTGCATGCACTGTGTAATTCCTTGGAATTGCAAATCTAGTTACAGTGCATGCATAGCGATGCACTGTCTTGTTATCCGTTGGCTTCTTCTTCTTATTCTTATTCTTATTATTCTTCTATGCACGCTTTTTCTCAATAACCGTTTCACCTAGAAACTTCATTCAAACTTCACCTTGTAGGTCTCAATTTCTATTGTTATGCTAAGACTTTTCTCTTTTCTACTATTTTTACTTTTTCCACTATCTGCGATAAACGAGCAAAAAAGAGCTTTTTTTCCAGAAATGATGGAATTTTGATAGTTCCATAACAGAATTCTACTTCCTACTGTTGCTTCCCTTAACTACTGTAAACATTCTATTGTTGCTTTCTTGATTACTGTAAACATTCCAGAGAACTTTCAGCAGACTAGTGGAACTTCTAGGATTCTATTTCCACGAACATTCTGTTATCTGCTGTGTTAACCTTTCCAGTTCATTTCTATTAAACTAATGGGCTATTTAAGGTTTTTTCACTTCCATTTGCTGAGGCAAAGGGCTCGCAAAGCGACTCTTCTACTGTCTTTTTCTTTTCAATTCTCTGTATCATCTATTCAACTTTTGACAACTTTTTCATCTTTGTCATTTTTTTCTTTGATTCTCTGTATTATCTGTTCAACTTTTGGCAACTATTTACATCTTCACATTTTTGTCTTCAATTCTCTGTATTATCTATTCACTTTTTCAACGACATTTTACATTTTTGCCTTTTTCTCTTCAATTCTCTGTATTAATCTATTCAACTTTTTGCCAACTTTTTACTGTACATCTTTGCCTTTTTCTCTCCAATTCTCTGTATTAATCTATTCAACTTTTTGGCAACCTTTTAGGCCTAGCCTACATATTTTCCTTTTTTTCTCTTCAATTATCTGTAGCCTATTATATTCAACATTTTTTGCAACTTTTTTTTTTTCACATCTTTTCCTATTTCAACAATTTCCTATTTCAACATTTTGAAACAAATTTACACAAAGCAACTTTTTTATGTAATCATCAACAACGAACCATTTGATGCAGCCAAAGGTTGCGTCCACCTTTTACCACTAATTTAACTACTGATACGGGCCATGTTCATTCAAACTATCATCAACTATCTTTTTTTTTCAACTATTCAATATCACCCATTCATCAACATTGACAATAGCCACTGCTAACAACTCCCATGATGACCTAGCAATATACATAGCAACCAACAAGATCAATGTAGCAACCAACATATCCGCCCTCGCAATGGCCTAGTAACAACCTCAGATACCCCTACAATGTCCTGGGAACCAGTTCCACAATGATGACATGGCAACTGGCATAGCAACCAACATGCTCAACATGGCAAACAGCATAGCAACCACCATATCCGCCCTAGCAACAGCCTAGCAACTGCCTCCAGCAGCCTTGCAATGTCTTTACAACCACTCCAGCAATAATGATATAGCAATATGCAAAACGTTTGCATGCACTGTGTAATTCCTTGGAATTGCAAATCTAGTTATTATATATTCTTCAATGCTCGCTTTTTCTCAATAACCGTTTCACCTAGAAACTTCATTCAAACTTCATCTCGTAGGTCTCGATTTGTGTTGTTATGCTATGACATTTCACTTTTCTACTATTTTTACTTTTTCTACTATCTGCGATAAACGAGCGAAAAAAGTGCTTTTTTTCACAAATTATGGAATTTTCAGAGTTCCACAACAGAATTCTACTTCCTATAGAGACAGAGCGCCCCGCGTTCTAATTTGAAGACCACGCCCCCCGAGGGGGAAACCTTTGCCTCAGCCCTCATTGACTTACATGGGGAAAAGGTGTTGTGAAATGAGAAATGCCCATAAAATCCATTCATGACAAAATCCACTGTCAACAAGGAGTACAACCCAGTAAGCAAGTTAAATAAACTGACTAACCTTGTAAAAAATCTATGAAGCAGATAATAAACGTTATACTGCTTCCCCATGTCGAAGACGGCGCATTACATTCTGAAAACCATGTTGATCGCTACGAAACCAACAACTCAACTCAACTCAAAATGACAGTATATTTGTGGGACATATTTGTAGACTTAAACAGTAGTATATTAGCAGCCTAACTCTAACATGAATCATGATATTATTGCACTACCAATCAGCAACCGGATCACAAAATCTTAACGCCATATCTGACCAGAAAACGTTTGCAAACATGACGATGTTTAGCATTGCTAAGTACACCTTTAGCTAGTCTGGAGCCTAAAACTATTACATTGTACATCGCTTGATGAAGTAAACAGTATTTAGGCTTTTGCCTAAGTACAGACAGGAAACCGAAACGTTTATCACCGTGATGCTCAGCTGGTAAGTTAATGTCGTGGCAACATGTTAATGGAATAACTATACAGCCAAACAAGCTACTTATCGATAGCTAACTGCTATATAACATCCAAAAGCATCAAAATGCTTTAGCCTACTGTAGGCTAATTTAATAGCTCAACTAATGTTGACAACAAGAAATATCCTACCTTACTGACGACTTTGCTTGCTGAACCTACTCTCAGTTCAGGACACCCAACTTTCTGCCTTCTATTTAATACTGATAATATCCATAGACCGTGTCCTTCAGATGGCTTGTAGCAACTTCATTCTCCTGACAGGCACTGTATTTCGAATTGGCAACTTATAAAATTGAAGTTCTGGGTTCTTTCACTTGTTGGTAGTGCATTTTGTCACACAAAAACATTTTGCCATCGTTTGTTTTTTTAATATACGACTGAAAAGTCGGCGCGACACCATTTTCCAATGCAAAGTCAATGGGAGCCGAGGGCTCAGTATCCCCCCGGGGGGGTCATTGTGACGTGACTTGCACTGTCTCTATTGTTGCTACCTTAACTACTGTAAACATTCTATTGTTGCTTTCTTGACTACTGTAAACATTCCAGAGAACTTTCAGCAGACTAGTGGAACTTCTAGGATTCTATTTCCACGAACATTCTGTTATCTGCTGTATTAACCTTTCCAGTTCATTTCTATCAACCTAAAGGGCTATTTAAGCTTATTTCACTTCCATTTGCTGAGGCAAAGGGCTCGCGAAGCGAGCCTCTTTGCCTTTTCCCTCTTCTACTGTCTTTTTCTTTTCAATTCTCTGTATCATCTATTCAACTTTTAACAACTTTTTCATCTTTGCCATTTTTTTCTTTGATTCTCTGTATTATCTGTTCAACTTTTGGCAACTATTTACGTCTTCACCTTTTTGTCTTCAATTCTCTTCAATTATCTATTCACTTTTTCATCGACATTTGCCATTTTTGCCTATTTCCCTTCAACTTTTTGCCAACTTTTTACTGTACATCTTTGCCTTTTTCTCTTCAATTCTCTGTATTATCTCTTCAACTTTTTGGCAACCTTTCAGGCCTAGCCTACATATTTGCCTTTTTTTCTCTTCAATTCTCTGTATTATATTCAACATTTTTTGCAACTTTTTTTCCACATCTTTTCCTATTTCAACTATTTCCTATTTCAACATTTTTAAACAAATTTACACAAAGCAACTTTTTATGTAATCATCAACAACGAACCATTTGACGCAGCCAAAGGCTGCGTCCACCTTTATCACTAATTTAACTACTGATACGGGCCATGTTCATTCGAACTGTCATCAACTATCTTTTTTTTTTCAACTATTCAATAATCACCCATTCATCAACATTAACAATAGCCACTGCTAACAACTCCCATGATGACCTAGCAATATATCAACCAACAAGATCAATGTAGCAACCAACATATCCGCCCTCGCAATGGCCTAGTAACAACCTCAGACACCCCTATGGCAATTGACATAGCAACCAACATGCTAAACATGGCAAACAGCCCTATGGCAATTGACATAGCAACCAACATGCTAAACATGGCAAACAGCATAGCAACCACCATATCCGCCCTAGCAACAGCCTAGCAACTGCCTCCAGCAGCCTTGCAATGTCTTTAGAACCACTCCATCAATAATGATATAGCAATGAACATGGCAACCAACATGATCAACGTAGCAACCAGCATAGCAACCTACATGTCCACCCTAGCAACTGCCGAACAACAACCTTAAGCACCAATGCCACCTTCCAGGAAGCACTTCCACAATGACCTAGCAATGAACATTGCAACCAACATGATCAACGTAGCAACCACCATAACTTACCTGGCAACAGCCCAGCAACAACCTCAAGAAGCCCTGCAATGTCCTAGGAACCGCTTCCACACTGATGACCAAGCACTAGACATAGCAACCAACATGATCAATGTAACAACCAGCAGTAACCACCATATCCACCTAAGCAACGGCCTAACAACAACCAAAAGTACCCTTGCAATCAACATAACAACCAATACAGCAACCAGCACCATTTTCTTTTTTTTCAACTATTCAACAACATGATCAAGGTAGCAACATTTTCTTTGCTACTTGACTAGTAACTTTGATTGCCTAAACAAGTTTCCTCTTTACTCTACTTTTCTACTTTTTTTCTACGATCACTTTCTAAGTGTACTTTTTTAAACGTTTGCATGCACTGTGTAATTCCTTGGAATTGCAAATCTAGTTATAAGTTATAATCTTATCAAAATTAAATAAAGCCTGCATAGGTTTATATAAATTTCATGCATGTTTCATGTATGTTTCATACACAACCCTATATATATAATGGTGTTTCTGGCAGGAAAGGTTTTTATGTTTTTTATATGACACTTCTTATAAGTTTCATATAAAACTTTTTCATATCGGTATTGCGTACAATTAAAAAAAAAAAAAGTTTGAATAAAATGTTGGTAATTGTACTTGTTCTTTCATGTTAACTATTTTTTATTTCCCAGTTGGACTGTGGCAGAGTGCTCAACTGAGAAGTTGATGAGTATAATTTCATATTTGTTTATTTATCTGTATATTTGTACAGGGAAGCTTATAAATCTAAGCAAGTAAGCAGGAGGGTTTTCTTTGTGTTTTCCTTTTTCTCTTCTGTTACTGTAATGGGTTTTCTGCATTATGTTGTATTTTTTGATTCATTTAAAAATGAACGTTCAAAGGAAACAGTAAAAAAGTACTTTTCCAAAATTCTGTTTTCAGTCTCTTTTATGTTGCTTTTTCCAAACTGATTGCAAAGTTGGAGATCGTAACATGGCTGATGATGCAACTGATGAATTAACCACACTGAATTTAATTCCATTTTAATTCAACAATCAATTAATCATTAACTGACAATCATATTATATAGGTGAAAATACAAATAATTATCTAATCCAATCTAAATCTTCTCTAAATAATTGTCAAAAAACATGTTTAATCTTGTGTCTACAGAAGGGATGCAAACAGCATCCCATGAGGTCCAGCATGACTATGGAGCCCCAAGCATCACCAATGATCAGTGTCTGGCTCCAGACATCACTGAACCGCAGCACCTGGCCCCAGATGTCCCCGAGCACCAGTGTCAGAACCTAGGTGTAACTCAAGGCCAGCATGTCACCGAAGACCATTGTCCAGCCCCAGACGTCATGAAAGACCAGCATCCGGCCCCAACCCTGGGCATCACCGAAGACCAGTGTCCGGCTCCAGACGTCATGAAAGACCAGCGTCCGGCCCCAACCCTGGGCATCACCGAAGACCAGTGTCCGGCTCCAGACGTCACTGAAGGCCATAAGGTCACTGAAGACCAGCGTTTGGCCCCCGATGTCACCAATGGCCAGCGTCTAACCCCAGACATGACCGAAGACCAGCGTCCAACCCCAGACTTCACTGAAGGCCAACGTCCGCCCCCAGTCCCGTGCATCACCAAAGGCCTGTACTCAGACACAAACACAGAGTAGGGGTTACAAAATCAAATTATATGAAAACTATTTTAATTGAAATTTTGTGTGTTTTGAAATACAGGTTATAGATCACGTGTGCAGAACATCCTCACTAAGAGTGTCTCAAAATTCCTTTTTTGGCTCACCAAGAACATCGTCACTAGGCTGTCAGTAATGCCATTCCCTCAGTGGGCTTGTGAGATGTTCAATCTCTTCCTTGAGACCATGTGTGACATCCTTGCTGAGTATTTTGTTCATAATTATTCTACAGGAGTTAATAAGGTAGGAGCATCATGATTTATTATCATTGGCAGTACTGCCCTCATCAATACTCAATAATAATGGAATGGGGGATCGCTACACAGACGCATAAAAAATATACGTTAAATGGAATCATGCAAACATACAGATATTGTTCCTGCTTTCATGTCTCCATAGAATGCAGACAGCAGCCTATCGGGTCCAGCACCAGTCATCACCGAACACCGCGCCCCAACCCCAGTCATCACTGAACACCAGCGTCCAGCCCCAGTCCCAATCACTGAACATCAGCGTCCAACCCCAGTCATCACTGAAGACCAGCGTTCATCCCTGGGCATTAACGAAGACCAGCGTTCAGCCCCATCCCTGGGCATCACTGAAGGCCAGTATTCGACCCAAGATGTCACCATTGGCCAGCATTCAGTTCCAGACTTCACCAAAGTCCAGTGTCCGGTCCCAGGCATGACCAAAGGCCAGCAATTGGCCCCAATTGTCACTGAAGTCCAGTGTCTGGCCCCAGGCATTACTGAAGGGCAGCAATCAGGCCCATGGGTCACCAAAGAGGAGGAGTGAAAAGGGAGGACAGTAGTTTAATTTTCATAGGAAAGGACAGGCATCTGGAGAACAGTTGTCTCAGTCACTTTTCTCATTTTATTAATTTCTTGAGAAAAACAGAAACGAACTAGATAATGTAATTTCAGGGAAATTTCAAGTGCATACAAATGCTGTTTCTGCTTTTGGTGGTTTTGTTGCAGATAGCTGAGTTGAATAGCATCAATTAGCATAAATATCAATTAGCGCTAGGTTAATAAAATAAATAAATAAAGATTAAGAAAATAGTGGAATAAAATAAGATAATAAAAATAGATTAAAAAATAAAAACCATGACTTGAGTCATGGTTAAAACGAGAAATAGATAAATGAATAAATAGATAGAAATAGAATAAAATTAAATAGATAAATAAAAACCATGATATCTTTAAATAACAAAGAAAATGGATGAATACATAGGTAAAACAACAGTGCAAGAGATTAAAAACAAAGTTGAAATAAAAAATTAAAATAAAGTTAAAAGCTGCAGAAGGCATCTGAAAACAGTTTGGTTTTGAGCAGCGAAAGTGGGTATGGATGGGGCAGTCTTAATATGTTGAGGGGGGTTGTTCCATAATTGCACTGCATTAAAACTAAAAGCAGTCTCACCTGACCTGGTCCGCACAGAGGGCTTTGCCAAGAGATGTTTTTGTGATTTGAGGGACCTGGGTTGAGGATATTGTTGGAACATGTCGGCGAGGTACTGCGGACCAGACCCATTCAGTGATTTAAAAACAAGTAAAAGTGCCTTAAATTCTCTGATTAATTGGGAGTCATTGTAAGGAGTGGGGTTATATGGTCAGTCATTTTGGCCCTTTTAAGCACCCTTGCTGCTGCATTCTGAATAAGCTGTAACTCTCTGATGGTTTTCTTGGGTAACCCCGTAAAAAGGCTATTACAGGAAGAAGAAGAAAAAAGAAAAAGAAGAATAAGAAGAAGATTATTCATATTTTATTATTTAGGGCTGGGCAACATTTTTTTTGTTTGCAATTAATTGCATTTTTATACCCAGAATCCTAATGAATTCAAAAGTAGTGGAGGCTATATGCATCATTTTATTTTAAACTATATGTGATATGAACAAAAGTGCATTTTATTAAACAGCGGCAGGTAAAAATAAAATATTTAGTGTAGGCCTCAACTACAAAAATAAAAACTTTAGAGACAATGACCAAAAGCAGTAGAAAGCATGACATGACATCTCGAGGAGGGCATGATGTGTCATGGCTCATGAAGAGCATGATGGCCTTGAGTCGTTGTTAGTCATTCACTTCTTTGGGGTTGAACTGTGGATTTTGCGTCACTGTTGAGTGCATGTCATTCCATAATGCAGTTTGACTAGATGCATATATAGCCTACATCATAGCAAATTTCCTTGAAATTGCAATTCCTAATAAATGGGTTTTTATTTGTTTATTTGTTTGTTTTTTTGCCTGCTATTGATCAACAACCATTGGGGGTAGTTCTTCAACCAATTTGAATTGTGTGACAGTATATCTAGCCTTACTCTTTATATTTTTAAGCTTTTCAACCCACTTCTGTTCATCAACTTTAAATACACCCACCTTCCATGAGGATGTACCATTATCTTTTGTGTGTGTGTGTGTGTGTGTGTGTGTGTGTGTGTGTGTGTGAGTGTGTGTGTGTGTCACTGTAGCCTGGCAACGCCATCCTACGTACTTCCGCTAAAAGATTTTAGCTCGTACAGTAGTCTGCCCCAGCCCGCCTAGCTCGGTTCGCTTACGGTTTCGTCAATCAGCACACAGTTTAGATCGATGTCTCTGAACCTGTAGTTCAACAGCATAGGAACGCGTTCGTTATTACACGTTTGTACTTTCGAATTACCTTTACAAAATGGTACATGACATTAACATCCATGATCTTGAGGACTTATTGCCACTATGATGTCAAAATAAATGGGAATTGGCCAGTGATCTGTTACTACTGAAAATGGACATTGGAGGCGTGAGAGCCAGGTGAGAGAATATGTCATATCCAAACGGAAGCATGTTTCAATTGCATTTTTCCAGACTGTAAGACGGAGTCAACAGTCGGCTTATTAGCCAGGCTATATAGTGTCACTCGGCCCATACTGGTAAATCTGATTTGTAGCAGCAGTGGCCAAGTCCCACCAAGACCAAATGATAATCGCCTAACCGTAGTGATCCACTAGCAAGCGGCACGAATTTCGCATCGCAGTAACTCTATTAATTTTTATGGGACGTGTCCACCGCGTCCTCTAAGCATTCTGGTTAAGCAGTGCGACCAGGTGGTAGCGACATAAGTTCAGCAATGCCCAACGTTATGCAAATGAAAGCATCCACCACATCCACCAATCCAATAGACTTGAAGTCTATTCTATGCAAATGAGGAGCGATGCGACTCAGCGACAGCCCTGGGCGAACACCTTATCTGGCGCATCACATGCATATTTAAAATGGTCCTACTATATGAATTAACCACAGATTAATTGTGTTGTATTTTCTTTATAGTAAACATAATAATGCAGTATGACTGTCATGCATTCATTCACTCATTTAACTTTACGCTTGAATATAACATGAAATAAAATTGATGACTTTTCAATGGGCACAAATTTATACCGTATGAATGCCATGTTATCTGTGCTTCATTCTGACATGTCTCTTACTAGAGGCTTAACAAGAGACTGAGACAGAGTCTTAATATTAATATGAGGGTTAGGTACTGTAGGTCAAAGCGTCACACATTTTGTATGAGATGGTCTTGGAAAACATCAGACTATTTTCAAACTTCTATAGGAGAAGGCACGCCAGGCAACTTTTTAAAGGTTTTGGGCAGTTCTGGGCCGGACACCACCACAAAGTTAGGGATAACATTTGGTGAGGCGGTCATTATCGTGGAATATCTCCCGACAGAGTAATACAACGCATCCTGACGCGCTAGCCGTGTAATAAATAATAATAATATATTAAGCTTTGCAGAGAGGCAATATCAATTACACCACTACAGTCCACTCAAAATATAATGGTGCTTTAACAAAACAAACAAACAAATAAAAAAATTGTTGTTTTGATATCTGTGTTTGGGAAATGTGTGAGACTTGAGCTGTGAGAAAGTGAAAGTGGAAGTGGAAGCTCCTTCCTGCTCTCTATCAGACTCTCTGTGACAGCAGTCAAAACAAACACATGTGTACAGTAGGCCTGTTGTACTCTGACAAGCAATATCACACAAGAGGGAGTGATGTTGTAAGGAGGATATCATCACTGTGTGTGGTTCGGCCGTGTGCACGAAGCTGCAGGCTGAGATATTACATCTGAAGTATTATCTGTAAATATTGCATCTGAATAAAGTCTGTCTCTGACATAATTCAGAAAAATAGCCTGCAATATCAATATTGACCTGTAGATGTCAGGCAAATACCGCAAATGTCAGAGCCTTTTTCTACTTCATACAGGAAAAAAAAACCTCAAAACTCATTATAGAACTAGTTGGCTCGGTAGAAAATGCGCTCTGATTAATTAATGTAAAGTCTCCAAGGTGCTGCTGTCAGATATCATCACTCGTAGTGACGCTTGGAATGCATCTCGTCCAATCAGAAATTCAGAAATAGTTTGACCGAACCTAGTTGTTGTATAATCATGACATATAAACAGACACACCCTCACACTTTCACAGTAACTAGTAGTCAGAATCACACCTGGCCTTACTCTGTTTCCTCATGTGGTCTCTTTGGTCATATCCGGGAATGTGACCTTTAGGCCCTCCCATCCCTGTCATAGAAAACACCGGACATGATGTTTTTGATTTTTTTCCCTAAATGTGTTGATCACACTTTTCTTCAGAGACCGTTTTTGAGTGTGTGTGCGTGCGTGTGCGTGGTGTGTGTGTGTGTGTGTGTGCTTAGGGACAGGCAATGTCTTTGTTTTGTGTTACTTTCAGAATGTTTCACCGATGGAAGACTACTGTGCTGTTGTTGACCACGTGTTATGGTGAGACTTTCTGTTGTCATTCAATTTTCCAAGGAGGTCACTGTGAGAGACACTGACTGCATCTCTGTGTGTGTGTGTGTGTGTGTTTAATGGTTTGCAAATGATAAATGTTTAAAACTATTTATAATTTTTGAGATGTTTTAAGGATGTTAGCTACTGTATTATGTCACAATCAAACTAAGATGGTGGACGTTTGTGGTGTATGCACGTGTGAGTGCCTATGCTGCCTATGCTATTATGTGTGTGAATGCTAATGTACTGTATTATGTGTTACTGCATGTGTGTGTGTGTGTGTGTGTGTGTGTGTGTGTGTGTTTAATGGTTGTTTCATAATGTTTAATACTACCAGTATTTATAATTTTTGAGCTGTTCTGAGGGTGAAAATGGCAGAAAAAAATGGCAGACGAGATTTGTGGTGTGTGCACGTGTGAATCTGTCTACCTACAGCATGCTGCACATGCCATTATGTGTGTGTGAATGCTATGTGAGTGTCTCCAAGCATGGGTGATTGATTATGTCCGAGTGTATTTATGTGGGCATGAGTATGCACCCAACATGTAATCATAGCCTGCATGACAGCAGAAATTACAGCAATAATGCACACTTTATGAGTGTTTCTCAAAGTCGAGAATGCCTATAGGTAGCACACTCACCTTGGAAGTCGTATACTTCAAAAACGAGGTTCCATCAGTGCATCCTTGAAAAATCTTTGAACAAAGGCCTCTGTCCTCGCTAGAATTAAATAGGATTCTTGACTTTGGAACAGTACTTGGTGACAGATAATGACGTGGAATGCTCGAAAAAGCAGCCTTCCAAGCATGCTTCCTCGACTTTGAGAAACACTCTATGTTCGTGTGCAGGAGTAAGTGTCATGCTTAGTCAGCAGTAGGCCTAAATATCACACTTAGTCATGTGTACTGCAGTGTGTAATAGTGAACTTACTGCGGTTTTCACTGAAAGAGTATAAACAGATAATGCCGAATGTGAATGGAGTACGGTCAGTAGAAATGAATGTGGAGGAGTTATATAGTATAGTGGGAGTACAGCTGAGTTCTACAGTATGTCATCTCACTGTCTGTCTGGGTCGCTTTTTCATTGTTGCTGATGCTCCATAAAGCATTGGGAACAGAAAACAAGAAGTTAGAAGAACACAACATTGCATGTGTAATAGGCTACTATAAAAATAAAAACTTCAATGAAATCTTATAAGTGTGCTACAAAGTACTCGGCCTAGGCCACGTGTTTTCCTGTAAATGGTGTGAGTGAATGAGTGTGTGTGTGTGTGTGTGTCTGTGTGTGTGTGTGTGTGTGTGTGTGTGTGTGTGTGTGTGTGTTTTATCTTAGCTTTTTAATTACAGAAGCTGAAGAGCGACTGCGAGTTCCATTTTAATGATGACATGGGACTACTTCCTTATTCCTTGTGAATGAGTTGCCACAGCTGGTTTGTCTCTCAAAAGGGACATGATAACAGCAGCGAGATGAGCTCAGTATGATTATTAGTGTAGTGGAATTCACAGCTGAGTAAGA
The DNA here is from genome assembly GCA_027497455.2 of Sardinella longiceps. Lineage (NCBI taxonomy): Eukaryota > Metazoa > Chordata > Actinopteri > Clupeiformes > Clupeidae > Sardinella > Sardinella longiceps. Next base: position 146,845 of record JAODXP020000046.1, on the reverse strand, counting down.
AGTGTCACTCACGCATGCGCTTAAACTAAATCAAGGCATTGTGGGAAAAGCAAAAGAAAAACAGGGATGCGGAAGAGAATATTGCACGTGTAGAACATGGACTTCAAAATGTCTATCTAAGATGTCAGCAATCTACAGAATACTGGGAATAGGCCAAGTGTTGTGTAGGATGTCTTTTTTTATTTCTTTTTTGAATTAAATTTTATTTTTGCAAAACCTTGTGAACTCTGCAGAGAAACTTTTCAATGACACATGGGATTACTTCCTAATTCCTGTATGAGTTGCCACGGCTTGGCTGTCGCGCGGATCTCTTTAACGATGGTGGGAAGATGCCTATTATTCTGGATTATGACTATGAGTCTTCTGCCTGAGGGGGAAAGATATGGTATGTTTACACATACCTCAGCGTGCCGATAAGTCAGAATGATATTATCTGTATACTAAGACTTGTTTGTGTAGCAACTTGTAGTGTAAACTTATGAGTGGGTGAAAACTGGTCCTGTCTTGCCGTGTCAGTCTGTGCAATCCGTTTATGAATGCAAAACTGTGAACCATTCTTACTTACTGTATGCTGGAGATGCATAGTCAGCTATTGGTCAACATTATAATAGTAAACTACAAAGAGTAAACATTTTGGAGTAAACAAAATGGTGGCACCCACATGGTACACACTGTCTGTTTACACATTTCCTCCTTCACATGATTGTGTACGTGGAAAAATGTTAAAAATAATGCACCGTAAATCCACAAACCTAGATTAGGCTTATAGATTTAGTATTAGACAGTTGGTCACGGTGATGTCACATTGCATCTGGTTATGAATTTGTTTTCTTTCAGTTTTGTCTTTCAAATCTGTGCCAGTTTCAGTGAGTCATGATTCTGTGGCTGAAAGAGTTATGTGTTTGTTTTGTTTGTCTACACATTGTGTAATGAGTTGTGATCTATTTGAGAGTGCTGATTTTATGTGTTGTTTTATCTAGTCTGTGAGGCCATTCTTTATGACAGTGATTTTAAAGAGTTGTCTTTGTGTTAGTCTAGTTTATGTGTAGGGTTGTGATCTGTAATTATTATATATTATCAGAGTTTTTCAGCTGATTCTTTGCATAGGTAAGCTAGCCTATGCGTTTCAGAGGGCATTTTATTGCAATTATTTTTTTTCTTTAGCTTTGCTCAGGAAAAGAAGGGGCCAAAGTCTAACTTTTGTGTTGTCTGTGCCAGGGGGTTGTGTTCATTTGTGTGCAGTCTCTTCCTGTGGCTGTTAAATGTGAGGCTAACATTGAGAGTCTCTCTCCCTCTCTCTCTCTCTCAGGGGCGGTGGTTTCACAAACAACGCAGCCAGGGCCTAAAGAGCCTCCAGACTCAGAAGCCCTGCTGCAGGTCCCTATGGGTGAATCTGCTCTTCTCCCCTGTCTGCTCCCTAACCCAACCCCACCCCTGGGTGACATCCGTGTCTACTGGCAAGTAGACAAAACAGACCAGGTGGTTCACGTCTTCAACCAAGGAAAGGAGGAGTTTGATTATCAGGACCCGGCCTACAGGAACAGGACTCAACTCTTCCCCAGTCAGCTGCAGTCTGGGAACTTCAGTCTGGAGATAAGCAACATCTCTGCCAGGGACAACGGCACAACTTTCAAATGCATTCTGTGTACCAACACGTGTAATATCTTAACCAAGACTACCCTTTTGCCCGTGGATGGTAGGGACAATGGTGAGAGAATCACTCTTTCAGATGATCTCTTGAAATAATATTGCCACCCTCTATGTTCATGCTCATCTTATCTTATCTCATCTAATGTCTGCTTCGTGAGCTAATGTTTTCTGATAGACCAATAAATATCATACGGTGGTTTACATTTTGTTTTGATCAGAGAATCCAAAAGATGAAGGTGAAGATAAGAAAACTACAGTGACAGCAGTGGCAATAGGAGTGGTGGTCGTGATCGTCATTTTATCTGTGGTCTACTGTATGAGCAAGTGTGAGTAACTTTTTATTTGCAGTACAACCTTATAACAGTAAATGCACATTTTTCAGATAAAAATCCTTTGTAAAAGGAGCAAAACAATGTAGCAAAACATAAGCCTAAAACTGTAGACGCACTCTAGCGGTAGCAAATTGAATGTGCTCAGTGAGTACGCCTAGGGATGAGCCATAAGTCAGACCTTGATTGTGTCTGAGCTATTTCTGATCTTTTCGTACGCTAAAGGTTGAATTCAGACATCGTGTTTAGCTTATCACAACGTTGCTCCTTTTACACTGACTCACACACATAAACACATAAGCACACTACATTATATTTTTAACTTATTTATTTTCTTGAGGAGCAAAAAACACAAGAATCTTACTCTCTTATAGTCTACTATTAGGCTATAATGAGATGTAATAAAGTTTTTCTTGAATCTTGAATCTGGACAGGGAGTTATTGGGAGGGCTTAGCGTTGTTTGAATCGCTTGTTAGTTGCTTAAGTTACGGTGATAGGTTTTAGCCATTTTACCCAGGGGGTCTATCACTCGTCGCCAGACTATACAGTACATTGATGTGATAGTCTGGTGTGTCAGGCTAGCAAAACAATGCAATGAAGTACAAAATTGAAAAAAAAAAAAAAAAAACCCTACTGAGAAACCCATTTAGAAAATATTTCTTAATGTTCGGAGGAGACGGAATCTCACCTGCATGATGAATTTATGGATTTTATCCTTGCTGTCTGTATTCCAGGTCTAACAAAGAGATGCTCCTCTCCTGCAAATCTTTGCTCTGTGAGGGTTTATTACTTTACCCAGGTACGGAGAGGACCAGGTGAGAATGGCCAGGGGCAGGAGTAGTGGACCAGCTGAGAGAGACTAGCAGCAGACTGGACCAACAGCAAGAGCAAAACCCAAAGGACAAGCTAATTTTATTTTATATTATAGGTCTATTACATGAAATTATCTATAAATCAATTTTATATTTTATTAAGATAAGATAGGAATTTATTAGTCTTGAAGGATATTATATTATATTATATTATATTATATTATATTATATATTATATTGTATTATATTTTATATTATATTATATTATATTATATTATATTATATTATATTTAAAAGATAGTCTGTCAAACGATTAAAAGAATTAATCTGATTTATCACAAAATTTTGCAATGATTAATCATGATCAATCACTTTCAATCACATCTCATTTCCTCCAGTAAGAATTTGGATGCCAGGGTATGTTGGATCCTTATTTTGCCCTGTAAAGACCCTGATACTAAATAGTTGTCTTTGTTCATCTCAAATGGGGCAATTAACCCCTACCCCTAAGAATTCCCCAAACATGTTGTTGGACAGTCAGGAGCTAGGCCATGATCTTCGTATAGTTTAACTTGATAACCGAGCCATTTTCTATCTGAAATTGAATATAATACATGCCATGAAAATGGAGCCATATCCATCAGGATTAATCTGAGTTAATTTTTTTAATCCGAGTTAAAGTTTTTGGATTAATCATGTGATTAATCAGTTAATTTTGCCAGCACTAATTATATTATATTATAAGCCTCAAATGTCAGATCTACAAAACAATTTAGGTCTGTCATACCAACATAAAGGAAAACACTGCTTTTCTTGAAAAGATTTGTATTTAGATAGCCTAAATTTAGATACTTCTGAGATAGACAGACATTTCTTATTTTAGCCTGCAATGAAAATCAAGGGAACAGTTTAGAACACTATAATTATATTCTAATAAATACATACACACACACACATCATATTATATTCTGCTATAGATGAAATAAGTGGAGTGGGGCACAGAAACTCTCTATGTGTTATATATTGCTGAACTCTCTATGTATTATATATTGCTGAACTCTCTATGTGTTATATATTGCTGAACTCTCTATGTATTATATATTGCTGTGCCCCCATTGCCTTGAGCTTGACCAACAGGCCTGTGGGTTAAACAACAGATCTCCCTTTAAGATGTAGTATGAGTATTTAAGTAAAATTATAAAATACTAAGATAATATCTGTCATTAAATATAATTTTATAGTTGAATATTACTATATTATAGTATATTATTTTATATACTGTGTATGGATCTCTGACATGGTGTGTCTATTGAAAGTAGGACAAAGTGATTTGTTAATATCACATTTAAACCACGTTCCCATTTGAATAGACGCTATCAGCATCTCGTGCCAGTGAATGGCCGTGAGACTGAGCTGTCAATAATTTGGGTGAAAGTGGCCACCTAGTTGAGAAATTAGGATATTGTCCCACTATCAGTGATACATAACTAATGTCAGTGGAAGCTTATACATTGTTTTACTAGACACTTTTATAACTGCTGCTTACTAGAATTAATGCTGTTATAATATTAGCTCTAGTTCATGCATTAGCTGCCTTTAAGAATATACTCTCTAAGAATATTTACTTATACTCATTATAGCTGCCTTTAACTAGCCTACTCTCTTGTTCAGCTTTATGTAGCACTCTTTATGTTGTTCTGTTATTACATTTCTGTATTTATCCAAAGTAGCTTACATTGCATTACTTCAGGGCTAGTCTGTCCTGGAGCAACTTAACTGCCTTGCTCAAGGGCAAAGTGATTAGCTTTCTATAACATGTTGAAAAACAAGACAACGGTGAACACTAGCACAGTGATAGGAAACGATTAAATCAATCTAGTGTTGTCTCATTTTTATTTTTGCTGTAGGAAAAATCAAATATTGTACCAATCATGAACAACACCCAAAAAAACTCATTTATTGTTAAGGCGTAGGCGATCTGTGTTATTCTTTATCCATTCATAATAAACATTCCTTCTCTATGCTGTGTTAATGTTGTTTTGTCTGTTCAGAGTAGACTACTCACACATCGGGCAGAGGCATGTCATGTAACCATCATGTAATCCAAACATGCTCATCAGGACTGATTCTAACAATGGCAATGGAGCTCTGTTCATCAGTTGTTGGCTAAACATTGATTTTGCATTGAGCTTTGTGAATATTTTTCAGAAGTGCGAAAAACGCCTGGAAAAATAGAACTCGTTTCTATTTCAGGCAAGCAGCGTGGGAACGAAACTGGACAGAAGGCATAGCCTGAAATATCCCACCCATAATACGAATGTTCATCCGTATCCCTGGTCTGGGGACGGTCTTCTGGAGCATCGGTAGAGAGACTACCAGCCAATAAGCAAAGCTGATTAGACGAGCTGTCCAATCGTTTCAAACCAGAACTGAATGCCCTCCCCCCGCCCTATAATCGCATCAGGTTAAAGAACCTCCAGACCATGAATACGGATGAACAGCAGTATTATGGTCTAGCTATGTCAGGCTAACGCAGAACACCCCTACAGTGTGCATTGACAAGCCTGTTACATGCATTCTATTGGAACAGCATAGACCGAACATGAACGCAGAAGCAAACAAGTATTATTCTAAACCAAAAGTAAGATCTGAGGTACCATTTACTCAATATAAAGTGCTTCGAGTTCGTGTTTGGTCTACGCTGTTCGAAATTCTTTCATTCCATATGAAATCTGTTGCTATTAGAAGGCTCATGCAACAGCGCTATGCTTAAATTTACTTCGGAGCTAACTTTTCAGGACTGCTCAATGGTGTTTTTTGCCTCCAATGGCACCTTGCAGGCAGTGCAGCCTAAGAGGCAGAACCTTAACCCTATTCCTAACCCTAACCCCCTCAACTCTCATGTGGATAGGACACAACTAGATAGAAAAGACATGCTCATCTTCATACTGTAACTCCTCTTCCTCAATCACTCTCACACAGTCTCTGAGCAGTGATTGGCTGTGGCTCAGATTACTTACTTCCTGTCTCAGCTTCTCCATCTCTCTGCTCATCTTCAGACTAATGTGTTTCAGTCGCTCATTCTCACTCAGACTCGCCTCTCTTCTCTGTTTCATTCTCACTCTCTGCATCTCTCTATCCTTCTCCTCCAGCACATCTCTCATTCTCTCTATCTCTCTCTCGTGCTCTTGCATAAGGATCTCCATCTCTGCTGCTTTCTGTTCATCCACCTCCCTCACTGTCAGTTTCTCCAGCATTGCATCCCTCTCTCTGAGCTCCCAGAGCACTGTCTCAATCACACAGTTCTTCTCCTCCAGCTGTCTGTAAAACTCTGCTTCCAGCTTTGCTTTGAAGATGTTGATGTTTCTCTGCAGTTCAGGCAGGATGACCTTCATGAGGTTTCTTTCTGCTTCAGCCCTGGCCTCTCTCTCATAGCTCTCTCTCATCTCCTCCATCTCCACTCTGTGTCTCTCCTCCATCTCTCTCCTCTCTCTTTCTCTTTTTCCTTTCACTTTGCTCAGTTTTCTCTCTAGCTCTTCTCTCTTTCTAGTCTCACTCTTCAACTCTCTCTCCATTTCTCTCTTCCTCCCCTCATCTTTTTCTTCCTTCATCTTTCTCTCCAGTTCCATTGTTTTATCTCTCAACACTCTGATTTCTCCTTCATGCTGTTGAATCTCTCCTTCCATCTTCTTAAGAGATTCTTGCACTTTTCTATCAAGGCATTCTCTTCTCTCCCTCTCTTCCTTTACTATCCTCCTCTCCACCTCTCTTTCTCTCTGCATCCTTCTCTCTATCTCTCTGATCTGTCTCTCTGCCTCCTGGTAGGTCTCACTGCTGTAGAATCTCTCTCTGTTTCCTGACTCCATCTCTTCTATCTTCTCTAGCAGCTGTGTGATCTGAGTGTCATCAGGTCTGTCCTTAACGTTGAGAAGGTGACACCTGTTCCCACATTTCTCTAGCAGCTGCTGGAGCTCCTGGCTCCCTGTCTGGAGCAACTCCTCCACACTCCTCTCTCTCAGCCCCTCAGCATGGGTGAAGAGGATCAGTGTGTGTCTCCAACAGCCCTCCCCAAAAATATCCTCCATTTTCTCCAGCATCCTCCTCTCCTCCCCTTCAGACGGCTCTACTGGAATCAGCAGGAGGAAGGCGTGAGGTCCTGGGGCAGACAGGCGGACACAAAGCCCCACGTCCTGTCTCATGTCCTTCTCAGAGAGTCCACTGCAGAACCAGTCTGGAGTTTCCACCAGGGTCACCCGTCTCTCAGCCACCTCCCCCTGTCTGCTTTCACTGTGCTGGGTCTCTGTGGATGTGTGTGTGAGTGTGTGTGTGCCCAGGATGGTGTTTCCTGCTGCCCTCTTCCCAGCTGCACTCCCCCCCAGCAGCACCAGCCTCAGCTCAGACACAGCAGGAGGCACTGGACCAGGACTCTCTCCTCCAACTGTAAATACAGACATCAGATAATTACTTCAACAGCAATCTGTCCCAATATCCATAAAGTAGTTTACCATGATCACCTGGTATTAAAAAAACTTCCATGCAATGTATTTTTACCACAAGGTCATGAAAAATAATTATTCCACTCGGCTTATAAACTATTAACTAACATAAGCTCTTAAACTGCCTCTCTCTCACTGCATTGTTGTGTGTGGCATAGCAGCAGTATCGCTGCTGCCTTCTTGAGGCTAGTTGTTACCCAGCTGTGAGATTGTCATAACCCCATAATAAACAGACTTACAGTTTATGTCCTTATCCATGCTCAGACTTGCTATGGGACGGGGAGGATCTGTACAAAATACAGCATCAATGTTGTTATTGTCTAATAATGAGCTAACATATACTGTAAAGCAAAGAGGGCACCATCCACATATGCGCGCACACGCACACACACACACACACACACACACACACACAACAACACAAACACACAAACAAAAACAATTTCCATACCTCTACATGAATGATAAACTCAGACAAAGAACATCTGTAATACCTTGGTAACTCAATGAGGGTCATTCAACATGTAACATAGCACCTAATATCACTAAGGAAGCCATGCATTGTATCTTGGCTTGTGTCAGGCCTTTACAACACCAGGGAAGCTGCAGTATGTGTATTGTATGCTGGGTTGCATCAGGAGCTAATAGACACTTAACTGGGGAAGGGATTGCAATGTCTGCTGAGGTGAGTTCTGTCAGTACTCACCAAAAGTGGGCTGTAGACAGTTTCTTTTAACTAAAACCAAACACAATTAGTCACCATTAGGTATTATGTTCTTCCCATAATCATAAGATATTATATAAGACATGGATAAAATAAAACTACAATAAGTATTATTTACAGTTTGAAGGCAAGCCCATACTCCATCTTCCGCTAGTGTGGACAGTGTCTGGCTTCTGGCTCTCAGCACCAACAGAGACAGGAACCGACGCCCATCCAGTTACTGCAGTAAAGGAGAGGCACAGTGAGAGAGGGAGAGGTTGTGTGATTTATCAGTAGTTATGACACACAGATATATACAGAGGCAGATGGACAACTGACTAGAGTGCATGATACAATAATAATAATAATAAAATAAAAATACATCAATAAATAAATAAATAGTGTTAAGACAGCCAGAATAATTCAAAGTACATTAAATAGGGCTAAACTATTAAAAACACCAATACGCAGCAGCAGTATGTATTGGCTGTGGGGTCACATGGACACTTATCAGAGTGTAAGTGATATATTTTTAAATGGCTGGTATTGAGATGACAATACATTTTAAAGAACTCATACATTGGTAAGAGGACTGTCATCATGATATGATTCTACCAACACACGTTCCAACATGTGTATGATGCTGTACAGCAATTAGGGTGCCTTGAGGAGTGTAACACAAATCAATTGAAATACAGTCCATTACTATTTTTTTTTTAAATGAAGCTTTTAATGCTTTGAAAGCTTGACTCACAGTTTGGAGGATCGACCATGCTCCCTCTCTCCGTGATGAGGGTTAATAATGATGAACAGCGAGGAGGCTGATCCATGCTGGTCCTTGTTTTGATGCCAGGCTGCTCCTGGCGGTGGAATCCAGCACCAATAGACACTGGGTCTGAGGCCCGCACACTTCCTGTAACGACCAGTGCGGGTAAACAATTGATACTTTCCATCAACCATCTCTGGTGTGGGTGTCTATAGAGACGGGATTTGAATACAACTGAGGGGACAGTTTGGATGAGATTTATTTTTTAGTAAGATGGTTGGTTTTAATACATATTAAAACTGTCATGTGAACGTGAACATTATTAGTTGTGCATCCTCTTGAATGCAGGTTTGTGTTCATAATCATTTTCACAATCTTTACTACAGTGCCCTCATGTGGTAGAATTAAGTCATACATCCAGAGAGGCTGTTCTATTTCGTTACTGTAATATAGTATCATCATACTATCTACATCAAGAGAACTCACCTGCACCATGAGCGATAAGTAACAATCCACACAAATAAGGTCTAATCAGGGGAACTCACCTGGACCTGGGAGCAGACGGCTTTTTCTGACTGCAATCAAACACAGTTGATCAAATATGAGAGGATGGGGATGAGGAGGAGGAGGATTTAGCCCATAAGTTACATTTCAACAATACTGTAACTTTAAACTGTGTAAATGTTTGGCACCAACTGAGATCACTGATAAGCCTTTGGCATGACAGTTTATTTTTTTTAAGTTGCTGTCAATCCCACTGATTTAACAAGTGCAAAGTATTACATTGAATAACTTCAAAATGGATAGAAAAGAAAATTTGCATGTACATCACACTCACAAGTCACACAGTCAATATTCTCTCATGGAGCTGTCTTTCTCTCTCCTCCGCTGTTCTCTCTCACTGTTGTCTCTCTCATCTGTCTGTCTCTCTCCTCCTGTTGTCTTTCTCTCTCCTCAGCTGTTTATCTCTCTTATCCAGCTGCTTGTCTCTCTCATCCTGTTGTCGCTCTCTCTCTCCTCCAGCTGTCTGTCTCTCTCCTCCTGTTGTCTGTCTCTCTCCTCCAGCTCTCTTTCTTTTTTCTGCAGTTGTTTTCTCAGGTCCTGGATTTGTCTGTGCCTATCCCACAGATCCTTTCTGTTATAACATTTCTCCAATGCAGTGGCAGAGTTCTGTTACAAGGCCGTAGTGTACTAGCCTGACACAGCCCGACCATAATACTGCTGTTCATCTGTATTCATGGTCTGGATGTTCTTTAACCTGACGCGATTATACTGCGGGGGGGGAGGGCATTCACTTCTGGTTTGAAACAATTGGACAGCTCGTCTAATCAGCTTCGCTTATTGGCCGGTAGACGCTCTACCGATGTAAACACGCCCCAGAGGACCGTGCCCAGACCATCATACGTATGAACATTCGTATTATGGGCGGGCTATGTCAGGCTAGTAGCGTACACAAGGTCCACTGATGATTCGCAATGCTGCTGGAAGAATAGCCTTGACGCTATTCAAACCATTTAAATACAGTACCTGCTACATCAAAAATGTAGCACTGCACATATTTGAAAATAAATACATAAATAAACATAGACCACACACCAAACACAACCAACCCATAATATACAATATCTAGAAAACACTCTTTTTTTCAGTACTTTGTAGTATTACATTTGAACCCTCTCACCTTATCCTCCAGTTCTTTAGAGTGAGTCCTCTTCTTCACTACGGTGGCTGCTCGCTGTTTCTCCCTGACCTCTTGGCCATTCTGCTCCTGCATGTTTATGATCTTCAACCGTTTTTCAGCTCTCAGAAGAACTAGAATAGAAATACTTATGGTACAATCTTTGAATGGTTTCTTGCAAATAATTGCTTTTGAAAAGACAGCAGCCTCTTATAAAGGATTTATTAAATGTTAATAATTATATTAATAAATGTTAATAGTATAGGCTATAACTTAAATGGTGAAACCTTTGCCATTAAAGGAAAATACCGGAGTGAATTCAAGCATAGCCCTGTTGAAAGAGCTTGCTAAATGTACCAGTTAGCGAGTGGAACAAAATAATTTGGTACAGCACCGACCGAACGTGAACGCAGAAGCGAACAGGCACTTTATACTGAATCAATGGGACCAGACTGTTGGAAACTGAAAGTAAGATCTGGTTACACTGCCCCCCCCCCCTCCCGGCCTAAATCTCATCAGATTAAAGAACCTCCAGACCATGAACACGGATGAACAGCAGTATTATGGTCAGGCTAAGTCAGGCTAGGACTAACCCCCCCACTGCATTCATACTGCCCTGCAGAGCCATGTGGCCTTGGGTCACAGAAACAGAGATGGACACTGTTCAATGCTTCAAATGGAGTGGGAATGCCCCCTTGAGTCTTTGGCATTCTCAATTTATATTAGTAAATAGACGGGTGTCATTTTTAAGCTTTATTAAAAAAAGTCAGAAAAAAAGAATTAGTAATATGTCGATGTCAAAGTCAATAAATCAGTCAATAGTTGTGAAACCTCCTAAGTAGCCTACTTACCAAGAGCTTTCACTGAATCCTCCATTTTCAATCTCACCAATTCAGGTATGGTGCTATGAACTTTAACACACACACACACACACACGCACATTTATGTCAAAAACAGTTTCTTTGTCCCTCTGGTCACTGGTCAAAGCCATGACAGGATATGACTCTCTACTTCTCTTCTGCAATGCCACACTGAGCTTTGGGTTAGTGGTTTGGGCTGCTATTGTTTTAAACACAGTGTGCCTATTGTCCTGCCTGAGGTCTGTGCTTTCCTCAACATGAAAGTTCCCACAGTTGTATTTAGCTACAGTACAGCTATTATGACAGCACTCCTATGGCACTATTGGCCTACTGTCTGAAGAAAAATCTCTTCTTTCTCTAATCCTGACATTGACATTAACCGGTTTTCTTAATGTACATAAGAAATCGACAAAGGAAATCTGCAATGGAAACATCTGCAAAGTCGCATCAATCCTATAATGCAAATATAAATTAATTTAGCTTGAGAGGGAGGAATGAACTCTTCATGCAAATAAGGCACTATGCTATTAGAGTTGATGGAAACAGTTAAATATCCCTGTATTCATATATACCTGATTTAGAGCATGTCACTTTTAATAGCCTGCATTTCCCAACATGTAAATCACCCCCGGCTGGCCAGCCGCATTCTCAGGACCCCCTCTGGAGACCGAGCCTACCGCACACCATCACCATGTCCACGCCTGTCTCACTGCCCATGGACTGACTGACTTTTATGTTTTGTCTACGTATTTGTGTTTGTTTTTTTTGTTTCTGTTTTTGCTTGATATTTGGGTAACACTTTGCGGTAAGGGTTCATGAATTATCATGAATGCATGCATGAAATCATTCATGATAAATTCATGACTCATGCATTACTTCATCTCTGAAAGTCTAATGAGTTATCAGGAATTAACATGAATTCATTGTTCATTATTATTCATTAATGACCTCCTGCTGAAATAGCACATGATCTTAAGTATTAGTTACTCTAGGTACATCATCATGAGTCATGATTAATTAGCATGAGTCATGATTATTAGCATGATCATGATGAATTCATCATTTTTGTGCCCCCTCAACTAAAGTGTTGACATGGTTAAATTGGTAAAATTTAGTTGACGTATGGCGTATGACTAGGCCAAAGTAGGCTAAATAAGTACTTTTATTATATCAAATTATATCAAATTCTTTTGAACAAAAACATCATGATCATGTGTAATTAGTCATGACTCATGATGATGTACCCAGAGTAATTAATGCTTAAGATCATCTTCTAATTCATCAGGAGGTCATTAATGATAAACAATAAATTCATGCTAATACCTGATGAGTCATTAGATATTCAGAGATGAAGTAATGCATGAATCACGAATGAATCATGGATTAAATCATGCATGAATTCATGATAATTCATGTACCCTTACCGCAAAGTGTTACCGATATTTGTTTATTTTTTACTACAGTGAATGTATTTTGTCATTTCTTACCACTGTAGATGACCCCTCGTCCCCCTTTAACAGAGAAAACAAGAGAACAAACGGAGAGAGAGATGATCAGTGATCTGAGGAGACTAGGAAAATCACTCTTTTTCTATCATAATAATACTTGCTACTTTCAAACAAGATAGACAAACACACATACACACACACACACACACACACACACACACACACACACACACACACAGAGAAAGGCTTTTGGAGACCCCATTCACAAGGATGTCAGCACTAAACTCACAACTAACTGTGCGTACAGACCGAGACCGATAAATTGCCAAGAGTCGCCGAAGACTCCCAAGAAACATCGCTTGAGCACAGCAACCAAAACGGCAAATTTGCCCATGACGTTAGCATCCAAACGTTAATCCTGCTTCTCTATTGGCATCTCACCAGTAAATCGACATTCTGATTGGTAATCGCCCAACCGCATCATAGCTCATTACATAAAGTTAACCGAAGTTTAACTTGATTTTATCGACCAAGTTTCGTCGCCCAAGTCACCTGCCGCTTTTGTCGCCCAAATCGCCGGTCCCAATACAAAGTCAATTACTTCTGTCGCCCATGTCGCCTGAATCGGTCTCGGTCTGAACGCACAGTAAGGAGGAGATGACATCAGAAAGACATCTCACCGTCATATCTGAGTCCTACTCTTGTCCCCTCCATGTGTTTTCCACTGATGACCTGACATCCATACCTGCCCGTGTCCCCCTCTCTGCTCTCCTTGAGTCTGAGGGACACGTCTCCCCTGTGCAGCCTCTGGGTGTTGAGGCTCACCCTGCCCTCATAGTCCTCCCTCACTGTAACATGCCCACATACAGGTAGATACACTCCGTCCCCTTAAACCACCTGATCTCCATGCCAACAGCACTGGACTCGGGGGACAGGTGACAGGGCAGCGTGATGTCATCGCCAGTCGAAAACTCCTTCGAATCGACTGTGGCCAATTTAATCTCTGATGGAAATAAAGTATAAAATTAATAATGTTATTCAGTTATTTATTCATTACTACATATAAACAAAGGGGAGCTCAGCTCAACCAAGGTCCCAACGTTAAAGGATTTTCTATTCAGTGCTATAGCTAAATTAACGCTTTAACTCAAGTGACTAACTCAGATTAAAAAAAAAAAAAAATAGCTATCCAGTCAAACTTGACAAATATGGCCTTGCTCCTGTATATCCAGCTTCAGTGATGAGTGAAGTAAATATGTACCGAAGTGGACCCAAATTGCCCAAAACTCTTCATCTTGGGCATATCTCTCTCCCCTGAACTCTTTGGCATGAATTAGCCTATGGATCTGGTTCAAGAAGTTACTTGATGTATGGGGAGTCAATGGATAAGGTATAGGTGGTAATTGCCCCATTTGAGAAGACCAGCCAGCTAATTAGCATCAGGGGTCTTATAAAGGCAAAATAAAGATGTAACCTATAACCTTAGAAACCAAATTCTTCCTGGAGTAAGAGTTGTGATTACAGGTGATTATTAAGCATGGCAAAATTATGTGATGAAGTATTTCATTTGACAGCACTAGTCCTAAAAATTAAACTAAAAAATACTGTTCAGAAGACAGTAGAATAATTGTTGAGGCTGCCACAGCAGCTTTGTCTTATAGGTGCTTATAGGATATCAGCAGGCTAGCTCAATCATCTCGGAATAGATTTGTGTAACAAAGTTGATAGACCGTGTCAGAGTTCTCTTTTAATAAAAGACTTACCCTCCCCTTTGGATCCTGTTGCCATGTTAGTGTGTCTGTGAGAGTGCAGCAAGGAGAACTTGTAATGTAGCGGCCAAAGCCTCTCCTCAGATCCAGTATCTGATTGCACCACTGGCACATATACACTTCCACTAAAACTACTATGTACGTATATTTCTTTTGACCACAAGTGTCTTCCTACTAAACATTTGTGGGTGGACCACTTACACACTGCCAGCCAATCACAGAGAGATATGGGTGGGCCACTTATACATTGCCAGCCAATCAGAGAGATGTCGGTGGGCCACTTACACACTGCCAGCCAATCACAGAGAGATATAGGTGGGCCACCTACACACTGCCAGCCAATCAGAGAGATGTGGGTGAGCCACTTACACACTACCAGCCAATCACAGAGAGATATAGGTGGTACACTTAGACATTGCCAGCCAATCAGAGAGATATGGGTGAGCCACTTACACACTGCCAGCCAAATCATAGTGAGGGTTGGGTGGGCCACTTACACACTGACCATCCATGTGTGGACTAAACACACTAACGGCATAGTCAAATCTAAAAATCTGTCTTTTCCTTGTCCGTATTTTTCCCCTCTGTGTGTGTTGACCATGTAAGATTTTGAGGCCTATAGGAGAAATCTTAAAGGAATAGTTCACCTCTTTATGAAAATTGGTTATTCATCCCCTTACCTGGAGTTACATATGTGGTTAAAAGCATTGGGGTATCCGTGCTTGTGTTTTCCAAGTAAGCCATCCCCAATTTTCCCCATTTTTTAGCTTTAGCTTAGCATAGGAGCTGGAATGTAATGTTGCCACATAGCAACTCTTTGGCAAATTTACTTTTTAACACCTATGCTAAGTTACAGTAAAGGTAAAATTGGGGTTGCTAGACTAGGACAACACATGCACTTGAGACCAAAATGCTCTTACCCACATATGTAACTCCAGGTAAAGGGTTAAATAACCAATTTCCATAAAGAAGTGAACTATTTTTTTTTAACATAGATGTGAAAGTCCTGGTCAGTGGTGTACCAATCTGGGGCAATCCAAATGCAGTGCCACTGAGATTTGAAGTGGAAGTGAAAATTTTAAAGCAACTCTTCTTGGTATGGGAACTGAATCACCACAGAGGCCATGGCCTAAAGCAGTGGTTCTCAAACTTTTTCTGTCATTCCCCACTTTGGAAGTCAGACAATTTTCACGCCCCACCTGCCATGAGATATTTCACCAAGTGGGTAGGCCTGTAGATGAATGGAGAGCAGGATGTAGGATGTAAGATGTTCGAAAGAAACGCCTCGTGCCCCACCTGTCATGTGCCTGCGCCCCACTAGTGGGGCCCGCCCCACAGTTTGAGAAACACTGGCCTAAAGAAAGGCTTTTGTATGTGCCTACCTGTAAATGTCAAAGTTGAAACCTTTCAACCATCATGATTAACATTATAAAAGTTGAAAACTTGGTTTATTTCTTGTGTATTTCCTTAGCAGAAATAAGTCTATTCAAGTGAATTATGAGTATATATATTTTTTTTTTTACTAAAACTGAAGAAGTATACTGTACTTAAAGGAATAGGCCACCCCAAAACGAAATTTAGTCTCTTACCATATTCCCCTGTGTTGGATAAGTGACCAAAAGTGTTTTTCTTTCAGACCTGTGCTTCTCCGTATCCAGAAGCGCAGCGTTAGCTTAGCTTAGCATAGAGCGCCGTAATTTGGAGTTTCCATTTAGCCTGTTGTTCTCAAAATAGTCATAAATGAACTCAAGATTTTTCCCAATTTCATTGTTTCACCTGTACATTCAAACCGAGTATAAATGCCAATGCCATTATCACGAAGGGTTTGCCTAGGAGTGACAAAGTCTTGGGACTATATTCAGGCGAAAGCACACTCTAAAAAACACTGGGTTATTTTCACAGCCCAACCACTGGGTTGAAGCAGTTGGGTACTGTCATGGGGTTATATTAACTACAATTGGGTTGTTTAATCCCACCCAACTGTTGGGTACTAGTTGGGTCAGTGTCTGTGACCACACCAGACTACAGTAACCAAACCCCTGGGCAACTTTGACTCAACTTCTGAGTTATAAGTGATTTAAATTTAAAATATGTGTCTTGAGTGGCCATTTTCTTGGCTGACAAAGGGGCAGGATCCGAAGGAAAAATGATCAAGTTATCCCACACAGCAACATGATGTGTGGCCGCGGCAGATCCGCCTTTCTATCGCCAAGTTTGCCTGAATCATTTTTGCTGCGTCAAAAGTATTAGGGCCGTCTCTAGATTGCCCCCCCAAAATTGCTCCGCTGGCCGGACTCGCCTCGTGTGAAATGACGGTTGGGGACTCTTGTGATACTTTAGTTTGAGCTCTACAGCTGTACGGCGAAGCTGCCCAAAGGATCACACAAACGGAGTAAGTATAATTTTTTTTTTTATTACCATTACTACTTTGTTAGTTACAGCGAAATAATTTGTATGTTGTGTGTATGCTTGTTGGTTTTCTGTGCACCTGGTGTTCACTCCTAATGATACAGAAATTATCGATAGCTAACGTTGCTAGCTTGCCTTGCCTAACATAGAGCCAACCTACATCAGGCGTGGTACAGTATTACAAGCTCACAACGCTTAAAATTGAGTAGTTGTTGTCCCAGAAGACGCTGATTTGGTAATATTGTATTATTCTTTGAACAAATTATCTCGTTTGAGCTGTCGTTAGCTTGTTAGCAGACATCGCTAGCTGATAGCTGCCTGCTGGCATGGTTTGGCTTCCATGCTAGTTAGCTAACAGGGTTGGAAAACGATGATGCTAAATTCACTAGGCAATAACACAGGGTAATAGGACATAAATATGATTTCGTTGGTGTCATGAACTTCTTTTATTTAATCTCTGATCATGAAAACTCGATTACTCTATTAAACTGAGTGAACAGGGATTGTACAGTCAGCTTGCTATGCTATCTTTGAGATCAACCGTCTCCTTATCTTGACCGTGCTGTTAGGATAGCCGTTGTGTTGCACAGTTATTTTTTCGTCCTCACAGTCACAATGTTTAACTTGCTCATCTACCATTACTTAAATGTATATTTCTCTATTGATAGTGGACTTTATTTTACATCGAAAGGCCTTATCAAGACAAGTCTGTTCATAGTCCTGCCATTGATGGAAAATAAAGCTGAAACTTGTTTGTAGCTTCTACAGCTCTGAATTCATTTGAGGTAAAGTTAGGCCTAGGTTTCATCTAGCCTGGGAATTCCCATGCTCCTTTGCACACTTATTTCATTTCACTCTGCAGAGGAGCATGGAGACCATGGCCGTTTTTCTCGCCTGCTTTCGGTATCCAATCGCAGAGCAAAAGGGATTTGTACGGCCCTCAATCGCATTTTACGTCACGTGGTGGCTCTGGTATTGGCTCCGAGGTATGTACAGACGCTATGATAGACATTCGTAGCGCCCAATAAACGGCTATGGACAATTGTAAACGATGCTTCCGCTACGAGAAATGCAATAGGTAGGTCCCCAGACTAAATATCACTTGTGATTTTAGTTTGGCATTCGCCAGGCTAGGTTTCATCTGCTTGTTTTCCTGAATTCTAAGAGATTTTCACCTGTGTGACCAGTGTGGTTGTATAATTTGTTTGTTTGTTTATCTTCTTTGTATCTCTTAAGTAGGCCTACTTAATAAAATCTACTATATATTTCCCATTTTGATAGGTTTGCGATTGATGATGGTAGATTCTCCTTTTGTGACCACAGACCGCAATCTGAATAAGTTCAGGGTAAGTGTTTATTTGGTTGTAAACGTCTTAAAGTATAATTTTTGAGTGCTGGATTGGCATTCTAATGTTAAGTTTGTTAAATAGCTAATCTAAATCCTTGCAACCTGTGTCCTGTTCTGTGGTAGGCCTAAATTTGGTTTAGACCTGATAAATGCATTTTCTGTAGATAGTAAAATGTGCATATTCCATTGTTTCCTCACAGCCCAATCAACAGTGCCAGTCTGATTCGAGTGGTCAAGACTACTGCTTCATCCTGTCCTGTCACCTCACTAACCAGAGTAAGAAGTGCTGTTCTAAACTTGATTAAATAGATCTTTGGTAAAGAAATGGTCCACATATATCAGTGTTTACAACAAAATAAAATGTGTTTTCTTTTTTTCCTCAGCGGCAACAGGCGGATATATCTACTTAACCATTGGAAGAAATAAAAGGTACATTTATAACACACTTAATGTTTACATGTCATCTCTGCTTCCATAACTTCACCTTTAGGTGTATGCAAAGCTCACTTATCAGTATCCTCCAAGTGGATTATGTTGATAGGTGGGCAGAACATGCTTGCCTGAAGTAATTGAAGAGAATAAACATCTGCATTATATTTATAGCAGATGAAATCCAGAGCAACACTTTGACCACTTGTCTGCTTTCATTGCCACTAATTTTATTGTAACTCTACTGATATGATTACAGATGGGGAAGAGCGTTGAACTGTACTTCCACTCAAATCTCAAGGCATGAGGTGCTAAGGGACGTCAACAAGGTGCCTGTTGTTGGGGTTCCATTTTTTTTTGTTTTTTTTTTCGGGGGGGGGGGGGGGGGGGAGAGGAGGAGTCTGGTGTTAAGTGTTTGAACCATTAATATTCCCAAAAAGAAAAGAAAAAAACTGGTTGCTGTTTTCATTTTTCCCACAGTTCTGCATAATCAAGGCATTTTGTTAGTTGTTGTCTAGTAAACTGCATAGTTGTCATTTAGAGCTACAGTAAACTTCGCATGCCAATATCTTGTGCTTCACATTGGAAACATTTCTACTGCTGAACGACTAGGCAGCCTGATGATGGGTGTAAGTCATTAATGGAATGTGTTATTTGAACATAATTGACTTTTACAGTGCAGTCTATGGTCATATTTGACGTTGTGTTCTTCTGTTCTGTTTTGTTCTATTTTGCCATTCTATTTTGTATGTTTTAACATAAACCTCAATGACATATAAATACTGTGACTGTAATGTACATTTTAAATAAAACAAATTAATTTCATTTTTTGCCCATTTTTTGGTTATTATAAGGATATTTTAACACACACAGGCCAGAACATAGATTTAAAGAAATAGAATGGATTTTAAAACATTATCATGTAACATTCATGTTTTGCAAACATGTATTGTAAGTATTGTAAATTAATAGTGATTGGATAAAGAGGTAAAGAAGAAACTTATAATAACACATAAGTTAGGTAAATATAACCTAGTAATGATGGTGAAAATAACATAAATGCTGGGTTGAAAAACCACCCAACAATTGGGCAGGGTTAACCTTACAGTTTTGCTACATTAACCCAATGGTTGGGCTAGATTATCAACCCAACTCACTGGGTTGACCACACAACCCAATTTACAGGGTTAAAATAACACAGGGTTGGGCGGGACCACTATTGACCCAGTGACTGGGCTGGAATTGGGTTGTTTTTAACCCATTGTTTTTTAGAGTGCACAGGCAAAGCTAGGCGTAAAGTCATCACAGCACCTGAAAAGTTACCGTAGTACTTTCTTTCTGGGGTTTTCAGGTGCTGTGATGACATTACGCCTATCAGCGGTGCTTTGCCTGTGCTTTCGCCTGAATATAGTCCCAAGACTTTGTCACTCCTAGGCAAACCCTTTGTGATAATAGCATTGGCATTTGTACTCGGTTTGAATGTACAGGTGAAATCTTGAGTTCATTTATGACTATTTTGAGAACGACAGGCTAAATGGAAACTCCAAATTACGGTGCTCTATGCTAAGCTAAGCTAACGCTGCGCTTCTGGATACGGAGAAGCACAGGTCTGAAAGAAAAACACTTTTGGTCACTTATCCAACACAGGGGAATATGGTAACTAAATTTCGTTTTGGGGTGGCCTATTCCTCTAAAGTTGACTTTCTAAAAAACTATAGGGCCTACTTCAGAATAGTATAGTGAAGTATACTTGGCTTATATTGAAAAGTCTAAGACAAATCAGGCTCAGTCCCATTTCTCCTCCCTTAACACTAGCACTTGTTTTCAAGTGCCCTCCAAAGTGAGACACCCCTCGATTGTGTAGTGAGAAGTGCAGAGGTCGTAATATTACCCTACAAAACGGGACAGCACTCATAAAAAGGTTTCCGTGTTTTGATCGCTATCATATGCAGTGATCCTAATTTTGTTCACTGAGAAAATCACCCACATGAGAGGCTTTCATAGCCCTCATGAAAGAGGAGCACTGTGAAAAACATCAATCTTTTTAATATTCATGTTTTAACACAGCAGTGCAGAATTCAACTGAATTTACTTTACATCAAACTAAGATATCCCGACATAAAAAAAAATATATATGCATGCTTAAAAATAGTTATATTTGTGAAGTTCTTATCCAGAGCTGATTGCCATCTTTCTGTTAGCTTAGCAAGGTTTACTAAGTATTAGTACTTAAGTTTTAGTATCAAATTAAAGTGTAAGTCTTAGTATTTTACTCAGTCCAATTACCCCTCCCTTAACACTACTACTTGTTTTCGAGCCCTCCAAAGTGAGACACCCCTCAATTATGTAATGAGAAGAGCAGAGGGCGTAATTTTTCCTACAGTCCTAAAAGCTTATACTTTTAACGTCTTTCCTCCAAAGTACTAATACTTAGTATACCTTGCTGCAAGTGCACAATGAGGCCAAGTCATTTTTTAACATTTAATTTTAGACATTAATATAATATATTACAGTATATACTATGTGTACTCAATTGCAATATCTTTATGTACCTTAAAATCGTCTGACAATAATTGTGTTCATGTATGGAGACATGCATGATCCTTACACTCCTCTAGGACAAATAAGAGTCATATATGTTTTCAACAGGAGTTTTCCACTCAGACACATCATTCTCACACACTTCTCTGAGCAGAGTCTGGCTGTGGCTCAGATTACTGATCTCCTCTTTCAGTTTATCCAACTCTCTGCTCATCTTCAGACTAATCTGTCTCATTGTTCTAATCTGTCTCATCTGCCGATTGTTCTCAGTCATATTTCCCTCACGTCGCTGCCTCAACCTCAACCTCTCAGTTTCTCTGTTTTTCTCCTCCAGCATGTGTCTCGTTCTCTCCATCTCTCTGTTTGTCTCCTCCAGCATATATTTCATTCTCTCCATCTCTCTCTCCTGCTCTTGATTAAGTGTTGCTTCTTCAATATGTCTCTCTCCCTCAGTCTGCCTCTGTGTCTGTATCTCCAGCATTGCTTCCCTGTCTCTGAGCTCCCAGAACACTGTCTCAATCACACAGTTCCTCTCCTCCAGCTGTCTGTTAAACTCTGCTTCCATCTTCAGCTGGGTGATGGTGATGTGTCTCTGGAAATCAGTTAGGATGATGTTCATCATGTTCCATTCTGCTTCAGCCCTGGCCTCTCTCTCATAGCTCTCTCTCATCTCCTCCATCTCCTCTCTGTGTCTCTCCTCCATCTGCCTCTTTCTCTTTCTCTTTCTGTTCTCTCATGTGTTTCAGTTTTTCCTCCATGTCTTTCCGTAGTAAAGTCTCATTCTTCAGTTCCTGCTCCATCTGACTTTTTGTGTCCTCATCCCACTCCTCTGCAACCTTTTTCGCCAGTTCAGTTGTTCGCTGATTTATCATTCTGATTTCTCCTTCATGGTGTCGGATCTCTTCTTCTATCCTCTCCAGAGACTCTCGTACATTTTTTTCAAATTCTTGTGTTCTTTCTCTCTCCTCCCTCACTTTCCTCTCCTCCATCCTTTGTTCTTTCTCCATCCTTCTCTCTATCTCTCTGATCTGTCTCTCTGCCTCCTGGTAGGTCTCACTGCTGTAGAATCTCTCTCTGTTTCCTGACTCCATCTCTTCTATCTTCTCTAGCAGCTGTGTGATCTGAGTGTCATCAGGTCTGTCCTTAACGTTGAGAAGGTGACACCTGTTCCCACATTTCTCTAGCAGCTGCTGGAGCTCCTGGCTCCCTGTCTGGAGCAACTCCTCCACACTCCTCTCTCTCAGCCCCTCAGCATGGGTGAAGAGGATCAGTGTGTGTCTCCAACAGCCCTCCCCAAAAATATCCTCC
The DNA here is from genome assembly GCA_027497455.2 of Sardinella longiceps. Classification (NCBI taxonomy): domain Eukaryota; kingdom Metazoa; phylum Chordata; class Actinopteri; order Clupeiformes; family Clupeidae; genus Sardinella; species Sardinella longiceps. The sequence goes on along the minus strand of JAODXP020000046.1, from coordinate 124,298 downwards.
ATTTTCTCCAGCATCCTCCTCTCCTCCCCTTCAGACGGCTCCACTGGAATCAGCAGGAGGAAGGCGTGAGGTCCTGGGGCAGACAGACGGACGCAAAGCCCCACGTCCTGTCTCATGTCCTTCTCAGAGAGTCCACTGCAGAACCAGTCTGGAGTTTCCACCAGGGTCACCCGTCTCCCAGCCACCTCCCCCTGTCTGCTCTCACTGTGCTGGGTCTCTGTGGATGTGTGTGTGAGTGTGTGTGTGCCCAGGATGGTGTTTCCTGCTGCCCTCTTCCCAGCTGCACTCCCCCCCAGCAGCACCAGCCTCAGCTCAGACACAGCAGGAGACACTGGGGGGGCTGGACCAGGACTCTCTGTTCTCACTGCACACAGAGACGGAAAAAACAAGCAAACAAAAACCCTGTAAAGCATGTGTTAAGTAACATCAGTCCTTTGTTAGGCATGTTTTATAGATTTCTTATTTGTTAGGCATTCTTATTCTTTATATAGCCTAACCTTAATAAAGGACATAGCAAGGGCTTGGAACCAGAGGGGAGTAAGTGGCATTTGACAAACTTTATAGGAGAGCCAAAACAAAATTCTAACCACACTTCAATTTACTGCATTTATAACCTTCAACCACAACATTGCAACTACATACCTGTACATACTTATATGATTTAGCACTTAAGTAAAAATATTATGGCATATTAACACAATTAACATATTCAAAAACCTTATTAAATCTTAAAAATATGGCAAAAATCAGATACTTACGCCCTTCTGGCTCTGAAAAGTACTGTAGGCTTTAGAGCCAGAGGGGCTTAAGTGTGAATTCAGCGCCCTTCTGTCGCTCAACAATGTGTATATTTATGTAATATAATATGTATTTTTAAGAGTCAGAAGGGTGTAAGTGGAATCCAAACAATGCTCAATCTTTTGTATTAGGTCTTTGTTGCTTTGTTGCTTTATTCAATACAGGTTGATTTCTGATGACTAGATAGAGCACATTAAGACCTTTCATTTGATATATAGAACTCATTTTGGCCCAAAATGGCACTTGTCCCTCTGGTTCCAAGCCTAGGCCTTGATCCCTACTTACTTACTTACTTAATGAGTTCTAAGTGCCAGAAGATAATATCCTAGTATACTGTCTGAATAAATCCCTGATAGTGGGAGAACAGTTGTAGAATAAACAAGCATACAGTAAACCTCAACATTATATTTCACCGCCCACGACTCAACTACTGATCACATAATAAAGGCTTAATTCACCATTTGCCACTGGTCTCCGATTCTTCCTCTCGGGAAATATACTATAATGACCGGCGGACAATACATTATCCCTTATACTTAACACATGCCTTACAAATCACTAATGAAGCTATTAATTGGGCATGTATTAGTGGCTAACGTGTGATCTTAAAAATAAAGTGTTACCCACTTCAGTGTCATTGTGCATTCACATAAAGGTTGTGAGGGTTTAGGGGTGTCTGACTGTGAAAATGTGCCACCCACTCTGAGCCCTTTCCAAAATCGACATGAACCACTGGCTTTGTTTTATGATTCTATTTTGTTGTAAGCAGTTTGTAAGTTCGTTTCTACTTTAAAAGCTGGTTTGTGCTTGTGCTTGTGTGTAATTCAAGGTAAGTTAAAAACAGTCAACATTATATTTGTACTTGGGGCAATCACTTATCACAACAAAGAATCTTACATTGGCACTTGGAATTTTAAGTCGGTAAAGACATCTTTTTTTTTTGTTTGTCGCAAACACAATACTAGGAACTGCTGCCACTTATGTATCTATACTTGCACATTGTTTGCAATTATTTATAATTTTCAGAATAAGCTTTTTTTAAAATTTATTTTTTACATTTTTAAAATTAAATGTTAATTTTTGTGGAATTATGTGGTGAATACTGATGTACCATCTGGAGGTTGATCCATGCTACGCCTTTTCCACGGAGGATCGTGGAGTCCAGCATTAATAGAGACAGGAACTGAGCACCATCCAGTCACTGCAGGATATTTATGGCAGTGTGAGAGGTTGTTAGTGGACAATTATGATTAATGTAATGGGAAAAATACCTAAAAGTGTCTTTAATCACTTAGTGGCATTGAATAACCTTCAATCAAATAACTATGCTTAGGGTTGACTGTTTGCTAATACTTTAAAATAAAAAAAGCATTTACTTGTTGTAAGTGAACATGTCATTGTTCCACTGGTAAAGCTCCTTTGGAAGTTTTGCTTCATTTAAGTAAGGTATTTTCAACAAGCAAACAAGCAAAATTGTTTTTCAGGAGTTTTTGTATACATGTGTTCATTGCCATATACTCACCAGCAGAGGGTAGGAAGTGCCTTCTTCTAACTGCCATCAAACACCAATAAGAGAGGAGATTAGTAACTTTAATGCATGGACAGTTACAGAGCTGACAATTTAGTTTTAAAAAAATAAAACATAGAAAAAAATGTAAGGAAATATGTGTTTGGTAGAGTATTGATAACAATACTTTTTGTCAATATAACTTAAACCGTTGGAAGGCCTGTTTAGTTCTCTTTCAAATGGTATCCACTTGAGGGATGTCAATATTCTAAAGAGACATTTAATAATGAGAAATGTATGATTGTTGTGTATGGTAGACTGGGACATCCTCCTCATGCTGGTCACACACTGCTGTTGGTTCTCTCATTAAATATTGAAGCCAGTTCGATTGCCAACCAGAGGACCACGGCTTAAGTGCCCTCGGCAAACCCCTCTCTGCTCCAATGGCGTTGCTTAAGTAGGCAGCTATGGGTAGTGTGTGTCTCACCTCACTGTGTGTTCACTGTGTGCTGAGTGTATGTCACTCACTCACTCATGATTGGGCAGAGACTAAATATCCCTCACAGGATCAAAAGAGAATGGATTGTTGAGTTAATGGCAGAGTAAGCTGCCATTGGCAGAAATTTAAACATTATAGTGACGTACAGTTATGAGATTCAACCATACTGAATCTTCTCAAACTGTGAGGAGAATCTTGGTCTTGATCATGGAGCCCCACAGAGAGCGTTGAAGGTTCTGAGGCCCACTTGGTCACTGCTGTAAATACATGACAAAGAGGGAGGGTGCGTGTAACAGGAATACAGAGTGGATGTAGAAAGTGTCAGTGATGATAACCCAGAAAACCAAAAGCTGTATACTCACCAGCAGAGGGCAGTAAGTGTTGTCTTCTGACTGCCTCCAAACACCACATCAGAGAATAAGAGGTCCAAAAATATATAGAGTATTGTATTTAGTGACTTGTATTTTTACAAAAATATTTTTGCATTCTGAACTGAGTAGTCAGAGCAACATGTGCACAGAATTATGATCACTGATGATTCATGAAAAGTACTGAAAACAGGATGTGCTGTAATTCTCAAGATATATGCCACTTTTATCCAATGACAAACAATTTGGGGCTTTTTCATCAAACCTTGAGTTACCACTATATTGTAAACTATACTATAATACTGCTATATTGGTAGAATAACTTGAATGTTAATTGAATTTGATTAATTACCCAATACAGAGTGATTTTCAGCTTACAACCCCATTTCCCCCCTTCCCAGAAAAGATCCTTCTGTAAATTTTGAACTTACAATTTAATAGTTGGTCCTTGCTGTCTCCTCTCCTGATGTTAGGATCTAGGTCAAAAACACCAATAGAAAGGTACAATGGATCATGTGAAATGAGAATAAAGCATAAAAACAAAGAAGACTAAAGGGTGGTTATGTGACTTTATTACACATAATGAAAATGGAACAAAACTCTCCCAGGACAATGAAGATTGTAATAAAAAGAAACCCACAATAAAAGTGTTGTTGGATCAGTTTCCCGAGCACAAGAGTGGATACACCTGGCTTAGATTTAATGGACTAAGTGCAAAGTGTGTAATTTAATATGTGAGGAAATGTCTCCCACAGTCCCACTCACCTCTCCTGTCCAACTGCTTGATCCTCTCTTCCAGCTGATTTATTCTCTCCAGCAATGACGATTTTTCACTTCTCAGGTACTCAAGTTGTCTGTTCCTGTCCTGTAGTTCATTTTCCAAGGCCAGCAACTTTGGCTCCTCTGCCACCCCAACGATGTTCTCTATTGGTTTCGCTTCTAAACTTCCTTGTTTTGTCATGAACTCTTTTAGCTGCTGTGCTCTCTCTGTTAATTCTTTCATTTGTCCTTCATGGGGATGAGTATTTTCCACCTTCTGATCCACAGAGTCTGCCCTTGGGATATGACTACCCTCAGGATGGTCACTGTTTTTCATCTTTTTGCTGTTGTGTCGTACCATATCCTCAGTTCTCTTGACTTAAGACAAAGAAAACAATCATTCTCTTTACATCTTGTTTTTGACAAAAAAATGGAACTGCTACATAGAGCTGTGGGAACATAGACACCATATTGCGGAACTTCTTAGGCACTGGGACCAAAAAATGGCCTGGGAATTTGTGGCCATAGCGGCCCAATAATGATTTTATTAAATATAAAATGAGCAAATTATGACAGCCCCAGTCCAAAAATGACCATCGGCCCACCGGGCATTGCCCTGTATGCCCTATGGCTAGCCCATGCCTGCTACAGCTACAGCATAAAGTGGAGTAAACCTTACAAAAAGTAAGACTTGCTAACAGGAAACTAGCAGAAGGTGATGGTGCAGGCGTGCAGTGGCACCCCCATTATAATAGCGCCAATTATATTCATTTTTTTAGGGTTTTTATCAGGTGTCAAAACCCATTAACAGTACAATATAGCTGCAGTCATGCCAGGGTTCCCCTTTAGCAGATAGCTTTATATGTCTTCAAATGTTGATTGTAAGGCTTTCATCCACCACATTGTTTGGCGTTAAATTTTCCTCAAGCAGAGCATTTGTAAGGTATTTGATGAGTGTATATTTGATAAAGGTATAAAGAGTACCAAAGGTTTAGAACTTACTAAGACCCTTCACAGAGTTTTCCATTTTTGCCAAAGGCAATTCAGGTACGTTGGAGTGCACTGCATGCACAGAGACAGTGACACAGAAAGAGAGACATACATATGGGTTAATGGAAATTATTCACATTGTAAATACATCTACTTCTGTCCACATATCCATGAAAATTATTTGTCTGAGTTGAAATCATAGCAAGTGACCTATCTCCTTTGTAAGGGTTTTGGACTTTTGTATTTGACTTTTGTATTTGAGTTTCCTGTGTTTTCTGTTTCTTAGGCTACGTTCACACACCAGGGCTAAATGCTCAATTCCGATCTTTTTGTGGGATCCGATCTTTTTGAGAGGTCGTTCACACTGCCAATAAAATGTGACATGTGTGCGACTTGTATCTCCAGTATGAACTTCAAACGCACCAAACAATAACACAATGTGTGTGTGACACAATAACGTCACACACACAACGTTAATGCAAATCCATTGTACCGGTAATCCATTGTGAATTGCCAAGAATGGCTTGCTATGAGCATGTCCAATAATGTCCTTAAAACAACCTTAAACCTTTATTTTAAAACATCTGCAGCTCACTGAGTGTTTAGTGGTTATTGGTTATTGGTGTCCGTTGATGTTCCAAAACAATTATCACGGTGAAATACAGTTCCTATCCAGCTTTATTTGCCTTTTTGTTGTGCTAGTTGGTATTAGCATGGGCAAGATTGACAATGTATAACCAATTTGGGCTACTGCTTAGGTTGATATGTTGATTTTCAAATTAGACTAAGGATAACTGAGACCCGTTCTTTAAATATAAAGGAGAATTTTGAACTTCATAATTATCCCTGGGCTGCAAACTTACCTACTCAACCAAAGATGCTGCATGAAGTTAAGCAGTCTGTGCTCACTTGAGATGTGCACCTGTATCTAATAATTTTAGTTTTAAATCTGCTGCGGGCCAGATTACATTTTAATCCTCCTCATATAGTGGTTAATTGTTACACAGTGTAACAACTGTTACACATTGTTCACAGTTTTGTGATCCCATGAAATCCCGCAAAATCCTAGCCTGGGAATCCAGACCCCCCCTAGCAGCAGCAAATTTTTTGCTGCCAGGGTAGTCTAGCCTAGCCTGACATAGCTTGCCCATAGTAATACTACTGTTCATCCAAATCCATGGTCTGGAGGAACTCATTTACTGCCATTGACAAATTAATACATCGAAATACAACGGTTCACTGCCAAAGACCTATTTATACGTCAATTGCGTCTTTTGATGGGGAGGACCTGGCGAACCTTGTCTGTAAATATCAGACTTCAACGTGGAAAATTGTACCACCAAATTGACCCTGAAGGTCACTTTAGATGTCAGATTAGCATGCATATCCATAGACTAAAGAAAAGTTCACATGGTAAGACATGCTACCAGCAAAACGTAGATGTAAATCGGAGAAGTTTAGGTACTTCACACTCGATCAGATTTGTGTCACAGTCGCAATAGTTCCAGTAGTGTCCTGATCGTGGGCAATGGAGAAAATCAACCTTTGCCAAGCGGAGAGAATAGTTCATAGTTTATTTAGTTTATTACCCTGCCTAGCTAGCTGACAGCTCGCTAGTCAGGTGAGTTCTACGAACCGGATGCAATATCACCGAATGTAATTATGTTGTCACTATAAGTTTACCTTTTGACAACAATGACTATTTACTATCAAAAGCCCGTTGTAAGTGTTGTTTTTGCAGTTTTATTGAAATAAAGTATTTCCCCGATGTTTGGCGTGTCAGTAGAGCCAAAAATATGCGCATCAGACCCTATTGTTGTCTAAACAAATGCTCATTTTTTCCCTTTTTTTGGTCAAAAACGGGAGTTTTTGGTGAAATTAGCTTGTCTTCGCTTGCTGATTACTAAAGAACGGAAAGGGGTAGAAACAAACTTTTTTCTGGTGAAAGAAGAGAGTCTGCTCTTTCATTATGGTACCTTCGACGTTTCTGTAGTAATAGCACATAGTATTCTGTGGCTCTTGAAAAATCAGTCAAAATTTACCAAAAGCTCTGGCAGTATGGAGCTCTCTATTCTGAAAACGGCTGGCAGTCAATGAGTTAACCTGAAGCAATTATAGGGCCTCACTGATTGGCTGGTTGTCTGTTAACAGACTAAACCCTCCCCAGCTCCCCAGTTAGAACATTCAATACCCATGCAGTGGTTTTGTTATAGCTAAGGGGTGCAGGTTTGAGACCGAATGCTGTGCGAACTTGGTAATTTTCAATTTTTTATTTTTATTTTATTTATTTATTTTTTACATATAAGGCTGTGGTAATTGGCTTAGTTGTTGAACAATGGACATTTAAAAAGTGCATACCATTGACATCCTCCCCCCACAAAACAACATTTGTTTCCTCTTTTCTCTGCCTTTCACTTCGGCAATCTGACTATCAGGCTGTCTGCAGTAGAAACCAAAAACCTCTCTGAGGCTAACCTTCCCATTTAATAACTTTGCAGTCAGCAGTCACAACAGACTAATGAGGAAGCACTCAATCACAGACAAAACTGGGGATGTTAAAGTAAAGCACTGGGAACAGACTCTACACCAAAATACAACAATGCACGTTCCAGCCATCCACTGACAAGATGGTCAGGAGGACCAACTCCTACCCGTTCCCCAATCATCTTGTCAGTGAGTGTGTGGAACTAGGATGTATCCCAAAAACAACACCCCAAAGTCCTGAGGATTCTGAGGTGTAAACGCCGCAGTGAACTGAGCTGGAAAGAAGAAAGCTATCTCCCATAGTCTCGACTATGCATGGCTCTTGAATGTAATTAATTATAAACAGCAAAAAAAGAATGAAAAAAAAAAAAAAACATTTATTTCTTTCATCAGGCCTATGTATATGAGCATAAAGGTTTCAGTCCAGAAATTTTATTTAAGTGAGTATTATAGGTTGGCAAATTTGAGAAGCATTAGAAGTTTTTTTTTGTTTGCAAAACAAGAAACACATTTCTTTTTACACATTTTCATTTTTTCATCTCTAGCTCTCTTGAATGCCATTTTTAAAAAGGAACGAGAGAGTGCATGAATCCACTTTTATTCTGTTCCGCATGTCACATGGTAAACATCAGCTGCACTGATCAGAAAACTCCCGACGCAGCTGCAGCAACTTGCTTTAAATGATTCCCACGGGTTCCCACGGGTTCCCACGGGTCAGGGAATTTCAATAAAGACAGGGAAAGTCAGGGAATTTGACCATTTTGATTGCAAGGTCAGGGCATATATAGTCAGGGTCAGTTTTCAAAAATATTAACCCTGAAGGCAAATCATGTTAATTTTTGGCATACAACATTTTTAGGGGTTTTGAAGGGTGCTGAATCCAAATCTTCTGTATGCCAGGCTCAAAAATTACCCATAATGCCTCAAAATTGAGAAATCCAAAATGGCCGCCGCTGACAGGTGAAAATCTAACTTATCACTTATCTTTTTGACTGTACAAGGTAAAAACTTGCATGTAATGTCCTTTTATAGGTTTTCACACATGGAGAATTCAATACAGTGCTCAGATTTAAGATCAAGACCCAAGAAAATGCTTGAAATTGATGTACATGGTTAAAATTGATGTCTCGGAATTCATAAAAACAAGGATTAAGAAAAAGGTTGATGCCATTCAGAAGAATCAACATAAAATATGTTTAGAAACAAGGTTGATTACAATACTTCAACTATTTAATTGCTTATTTATTTGTATTTTAACTATTTGTTTTATAATTGAAGAAAATACATGAAACTCATAGGCCTTTAGCCATTAGCCTGTGTATAAAACGGCTATCTGCTAATAGATTTGAGCAACTACTGGGATATTTAATTTTATTTTAGCATTATTGTTTTTATGTCTAGTGTGCTATGGTGGAATGTTTGCCCATCCTACACACCCCTGTACACAAAAATAGCAACACATAGCTCTGAGAACCCACCACCCCAATATCCCTCAAGAAGAGATGCTCCTCTCACAGGATGGTCAGCAATAACACGAAAACTATAACATTACCATTGTTTGACACATTGTGAATAGCCTAAATCTGTTACTGATATATACAAATGATATAAAGTTTATCTACTATGAGAGATTACAAATTTTCAGGTAGCTGTCTTTTACAAAACAGCGGTTTGCAATGCTAAATACCTTACAACTAGTTTGACCCTTTCCTGCAATTGTTCCAAATAGCAGTTAAGTGTAATGGATAATTTTCTTATTAATTCAATACCAAAACTTTAAGTTCAAGGAACTATGCAACTATTTTAGCTCAATTAACTTTGAGATTCATGGCAGTGTTTGTATAACAATTTACTGGTCGATTGCATCCATCGAACACCTCCATGATGAAATAGCGAGTATAGTACATTATTCCTCATCAATGCAATTGCATTATTTCCTGATAATTTGCGAACTTGGGGTAGCATGATGTGCAGAACACATTGGATATACAGTCCACCCTGGTCCTTATAACTTCTGATGCTACTTTGGGCTCCATTGGATGTTGTGAGTCTGGGCTCCATTGGATGTTGTGAGTCATTTAGATTCAAACATCCTTACCCAGGCAACCCTCCTGGGGTTGAAAAATTCCCAGCTTGTGCCCCAGCAGCAGTGATTTTCCATAGATCATTCTTGATCCACAGCTACCTGGATGTCAGTTCAATACCAGGTAGAGAGATAGACCTGCAAAGCCTCTGCAGCCAACCTTGATGGAGTCATATCCGATCTTTAATCCTCTGCTTGAACATTATCCTGGTCTACTTGAACAATCACTATGAAACAATCACCTCCTCCATGGTCTTCATATGAGGCAATCATCTCTGACAGGACCACTTGTTGTGTTGATTCTGACAACAGGACTAAATTTGACCTGAATGTAAATCCCAGGAATTTGGGCTGCCTCCCACAGTCAACTTTCAGCTTCCAATTCAGTGCTTTTTCCAGGAGTCCTCCTGTTAGATGTGGACACTGCTTTGGCTTCACCCCTACTTTACCAAAGACTATGGATTACCTTGGTTACTGTTGCCAGCTATGAATCATCCCTGTGGTGATTACCCCAGACATACAGTAGGTGTCAACACATAGTTGTGTCACCAGTGATAGCACCCTTCTCCCAAGGTTTCTGGGTATGGATGTCCTCCTGAGACCTTATCTGGCACAGGGGACATGCTGGAGCCCTTGCAGAAGAGATTGGTCAGGAATCTAATGTGGCGTGGTTTAGTCTTCCAAAGCTCTGCTCTAGTGATCTTTCAAACCAATGCCTTGTCCCATTGTATCCAACATCCACATCCACATACCGCTACTTAGGCTACTGACCTGCAGAAGCAACCTTTCTCCATGTCAGTATGGACCTCATCCTGCACTAGCTGCTGCCTTTGTTTCTCTTCACCTTGTTGTAGAGTAGCCACAGAAAACCTCCAAAGCCTGCTCAGCCTGATGCCATAGTTACTAGTAGTTTCCCCTCCTTTACTACTAGCACCTAGATTTAGCAGGCTTGAATTCCATGCTTGCCCAGATAATGAGTTGCCCAAGGCCTTTTAGGCTCCACTTGCAACCTGGTAATGATGTTGAAGTGACTATATGAGGTCATCCACGAATAAGGGACGTATACAATGTCAGGGGCCCAAAGGGTCCTCTGCACTGCACCTCTGCTGAATTTATCAGCGTATTCATAGATGAGGATAACATGATCACTGATACTGTAACCTGTTATTCCCAGACAATGCAATGCCAATGCTAATGCTCTATTGGCAACTCTCAAACTGAAATCTCTGTAATAATCCAGGATGAGGTCCCCACCAGTGCCCTTTTCTCCTCCCTTGGCTAGCCATACTGGTGTCCAGCTATCTTGTCTCCTGTCATAGCTGGCTAATATTCCCTTCTTATTGATTTGGGTTTCCTTCGCCTCTGCCTGAGCATGGTTCCATCAAACCATGATGAAAATACGAGAGCTCCACATTCAAGATGACATCAATGATGGGCTGGACAGTAATTTCAATAAGATCTTAGAGTCTTGCACATGCTACCCAGTATGGCTTTTGTTTTGGAAATTACATCATTACATTATCCAGAGTAAATCCACCCGTAGCCCTGTTGTTTCACATTGCTAAGTAAGTACTGTCAATAGGTGGGAGAATGACAGAATTTCATACAATACAGATCAAATAGCAAAATAACAGCCAAGGCTAAATGATGAGGGCATAAAAGTTTCATTATCATATGCATTGTTACCATCTGTTAGCATTACCTGGACGTACGCATAAGGTCTACTTTGTACCCAATCCTGCCCTTCTGAGATCTACCAATAACACTTGGTAGTCAAAAAATAGGGGTACAGATTCACTCCAGATTACATAAAAAGGTGTTAGGTGTTGAATTGAGATGGAAATACCCATAATAGAAATCCTAAAGTGGTTCAGAGAACTGCTATTTTTGATTCTAACAGTATGGTAGTTGGCTCCTTGGCTCTAAGGCTTGCTAGCAGGATAAAATGTTACCTAATAATAGATAGACTACATATTATTTTTACATGTCTGTTTGTAGAGGCTATTACACTGTCTCAAACAAATAGTTGGTAATGTTTCAATAGTTCAGGCATTATTGCTGAGCGTCCTATGAGAGAATTGGCAGAAGGCGTAGCCTATCTTCTTGAGGGATATTGGAGTGATGGGTTCTCAGAGTTATGTGTTGCTATTTTTGTGTACAGGGGTGTGTAGGATGGGCAAACATTCCACCATAGCACACTAGACATAAAAACAATAATGCTAAAATAAAATTAAATATCCCAGTAGTTGCTCAAATCTATTAGCAGATAGCCGTTTTAAACACAGGCTAATGGCTAAAGGCCTATGAGTTTCATGTATTTTCTTCAATTATAAAACAAATAGTTAAAATACAAATAAATAAGCAATTAAATAGTTGAAGTATTGTAATCAACCTTGTTTCTAAACATATTTTATGTTGATTCTTCTGAATGGCATCGACCTTTTTCTTAATCCTTGTTTTTATGAATTCCGAGACATCAATTTTAACCATGTACATCATTTCAAGCATTTTCTTAAGTCTTGATCTTAAATCTGAGCACTGTATTGAATTCTCCATGTGTGAAAACCTATAAAAGGACATTACATGCAGGTTTTTACCTTGTACAGTCAAAAAGATAAGTGATAAGTTAGATTTTCACCTGTCAGCGGCGGCCATTTTGGATTTCTCCATTTTGAGGCATTATGGGTAATTTTTGAGCCTGGCATACAGAAGATTTGGATTCAGCACCCTTCAAAACCCCTAAAAATGTTGTATGCCAAAAATTAACATGATTTGCCTTCAGGACTCTAAATAAGCACATTTTCCAAAATCCTGCCTAGACTAATAGGGGAGTTTTGTTGTTATGTGTATCATCACACTTCCATCTTGTTTATAAATATATTTCAATTTATCGGGAATGAATTTACACTCTGGCTGATTACACTCAAGGGAGGACATCAGGACTAGTTTGGCCATTTTAAATTGCCTTTTCTGCTCGGCGAACAATAATATATTTTACGGGACATCATGGACAGTCCACTTTTTGGTCAGGGAAAGTCATGGAAAAATCAGGGAATTTTAAGTCTGATTAGGAGTGGGAACTCTGACTATGGTCGAAGGCAAGAGAAACCAGTTGGGAAATCTGTGCTGCTTAGACACCCTATGAGTGAAAACTGCCATAGTCCCGCATGGAATCAAGGAGAAAAAACAATCACCCACCCACATTTAGCCCATGTTTGGGTTGAAAATTAAAATTTTACAAACAAATAAATCTTCAGACATTCCCAAAAGGTGTTGATGTGCTCTGATGTCCACTTAGGTCTACAGCTCAAACCCTGATTTTCATTTATATTCATTGATATTAATTGATTTATTAAGAATGCTTCTAACCACTGAGTTGGGAGCCTGGGCTTTTCAGCTCAATGGTTAGAACATTCAATACCCATGCAGTGGTTTTGTTATAGGGGAGGCAGGTTTGAGACCGAATGCTGTGCGAAGTTGGTAAATTTTTTATCTTTTTACTATTTTTTTTACATGTAAGTCTGTGGTAATTGGCTTAGGCAAGATGGCAGCCTACACAAAACGCTCCTCGGATTTGTCTATACCATTGACATCCTCCCCCCACAAAACTGTTTGTACTCCAAAAAGTTTTGATACCTAAAGAATAATTCCTTAGGGTGTAGACTGGGTAACATGGGTACACCTGGTAATTTTTAGATTTGTTTTAGGTCTTTAGAAAAAGATTAATATAATAAGCTCAAATTGGGCTTTCCAGACAGGAAAACCACAGGCACTGAGAGTAAAACGCTTTTACCCACATACAGTATATTTCTCTACATAAGAGAGTGAATACCCCATTTTCAAAAAAAGGTGGTATATCCCTTTAAATGATGTGTTTTATTTGTCAAATGGACTTTTATAGGATACACATATCCTGTGCTAGAATCGCTGCTGTTGAAATGTCTCAATTGCATAATGGGATTCAAAAAGTTCTTATTGTTGACACTATATTATGTTTCTGTACTTACTGTGGTAGATCACTCCTCTTCCACCTTAAAAAAAAAGAGAAAAAAGGAAGAGCATTACCAGCAATATCCATGGAACAGCATAACATAAACATGGCAAATGGTTTAATAGCAAAATTTCACACTTCTCTGGCAACACACTCACGATCATATCTAAGTCCAATCCTGGTCCCCTCCATGTGTTCTCCACTGACGACCTGACATCCATACTTGCCCGTGTCCCCCTCTCTGCTCTCCTTGAGTCTGAGGGACACGTCTCCCCTGTGCAGCCTCTGGGTGTTGAGACTCACCCTGCCCTCATAGTCCTCCCTCACTGTAACATGCCCACACCTGTACAGGTAGATACACTCCGTCCCCTTAAACCACCTGATCTCCATGCCAACAGCACTGGACTCGGGGGACAGGTGACAGGGCAGTGTGATGTCATCGCCAGTCGAAAACTCCTTATTATCGACCGTGATCAATTTCATCTCTGAGGACAACAGACATTGGCACTGATTTATTTTAACATACACTATATTTCTCTCACTTTCACACAAACACTAAAACAAATAAAAATTATGCACACACAAGCAGACCAAACATCAAATATGTGACCCTCCATGGCCAAACCAGTCGCTTGCCGCAAACTTTGTTTCTGAGAAAATTCTAAAAACGGAATGCTTGCACCAAATAAGTCGAATTTCACATTTCAGCATCATTTTACAGTATAAAGTCCACTCTTTCAGATTGTTATTACATTATGCTGAAATTCAAATCTTATAGGGCAACTTCAGTCATTTTCAACAAGGGCTCTATTGCTCAAGCTACTTGAGATTAGCCAATACTGAAGACGAAAGACATTTTGGTCCAACCATATAGGTTTCCTTGAACAGAGAATAATCACTTACAACTAGCCCAATGGGGTAGATTTTTTAACTGTATTTTTAACATCTTAACATACTCCAAATGTCACCACAAAAACTATGAAGTATCAACAGACACCTTACAACACAGAACTGTATTGTGTATGACTACAAATGGCTCAAAAAGTGTTAAAACTGTGTGTTTATGCAAGCAGCCAAACACTGATTGTTTACAAAACGGTTTTGTAAACACTGCATTAATGTTGTAGTGTGTCTGATGATGTTACATAGTGTATTGGTAGAACCAATTTTCCAAAAGAGTTTTCCCTTTAACCCTTGTCCTTTGTTTGTCCTGTGTTGGAGAATGCAGGCATGGTCTTGACTCACGGAAAAACCCAAATAAAGTCCGGAAAAAGAAATTAAAGTTGAATGGGATTTATTATTAACAACTTGTATTGAAATGAAAATAGATATTTGATTAAATTATAAAGTCCATTGTTATATCAGCAGGTGGTGAATCTGAGGTCTGAGTTCCAGGTCCGAGGTCAAAAGACTGTACGCTGACCCGCCTTCTCCTCGTCACCCAGTCAGGCACCACTTTTAAGCTGTTGCACCCTCGCCACCTGTAGAGGGTGCCAACTCACACGAAGATTGCAAAGAATAAAGAGAAATATGAGTAACAGAAAAAACTGAAATGAAATGCGGCTCCTACACACCGGCCCCTAATTGTTCTCTTATAGAACCAATTTACCAAAATACAAAATAAAGGAGCCATTAAATGAAAAAGAGTTATGAAATAAGTAGCTTAATGGGTTTAGAAAGAATATTTCAAAAGAAAAGAAGAAAAAGTATATACTTTACATTCCTTTAACGTGATCCTTATGCAGATTCAAGGATTCGGCAGAGCTTTGTGATGGGTCTTTCCAGTATGGACGTTTTTGTTTTGACCATCACGGATCTTACCAGGCCCTTTTTGTCTGGCCTGGTCTCCAGGACCCTCCCCAGTGGCCAGGATCCTCGTGGGGCAATGGGGTCAACAATGAGGACGATGTCACCCACATTAATGTTCTTCTTTACAGCAGTCCATTTCTGCCTTTCCTGGAGCAGCAAAAGGTATTCTTTGGCCCACCTATGCCAGAAGAGATCCGCCATATACTGGACTTGTCTCCAGCGACGTCTGGCGTACAGGTCAGATCTCTGGAAGGTACCAGGAGGTAAGAGGGGTTTGGTTTTAAGCAGGATGATGTGGTTTGGGGTCAGAGGCTCTAGGTCATTTGGATCTGAAGACACTGTGGAAAGGGGGCGGTTGTTCAGGATTGCCTCCACCTCACAGAACAGGGTCTGAAGGCCTTCATCATCGATGGATTGTTGATGAAGAGTGGAGTTCAGTACCTGACGGACAGATCGTATTAGCCGTTCCCAGACCCCACCATGGTGTGATGCGGCTGGTGGATTGAAACTCCATTCAACGCCATCAGGAAGCAAGGCATCTTGGATCCTCTTTTCATCCAATGACATCAGGGCCTTCTTGAGCTCCGCATGAGCGCCCACCAGGTTTGTTCCATTGTCAGATCTGATGCGCTTGACCTGGCCCCTCCTGCAAACAAACCTCCTCAAAGCATGAATGCATGAATCAGTGTCCATAGAAAAAGCAACTTCCAAATGAATAGCTCGGCTAGACATGCAGGTGAAAAGAACTCCATACCTTTTGATGGTACTTCTTCCTCGCCTTACTTCAACTGGGCCGAAGTAGTCTAGACCAACATTGGTGAAGGGAGGGAGATCAGGCAGGATTCTTTCAACTGGCAAGTCCGCCATCTTCTGTTCATTTGTCTTGCCCCTCACACGTCGACACACAACACATTTTGAAAGCACCCTTCTTGCTACTGTGTTGCCCTTTACAATCCAGTATCTTTTTCGCAGTTCTGATAGCATGTGGTTCCTGCCACTGTGACCACAGCGTTCGTGAGTGTGCCTTACAAGAAGTGTTGATATGTGTGAATCCTTGGGTAATATGCAGGGGTGTTTGCTTTCTTCTGGCATGGCAGATTTGTGCAGTCGACCACCTACTCTTATAATGCCCTCATCTAGTACTGGATCAAGCCTACAGATCCTGCTGCTCCTCTGCACTCTAGATGGGGTCATCTCCAGCGTCGCCATTTCAGCTGGGAATGCTTGTCTTTGGGTGTAGATGATGACTGACCTTTCTGCTTCAGCAAGATCTTTCACAGTGAGGAGCTGTCCACCACTGTTAGTGCTGAAATTATCCTGTTTAATTTTCCCTGTTTGTTTGTTTGAGCGTGTGGTGATTTGATGTGTGTGAGTTACCTTTGTTCTTGTGGCCTTCATCCTGAGATGATTCTTTAGTCTTAGGTACCAGGCCACTGCTTTCAGAAGCCTCATCCAGCTTGAAAAGAATGAAAGGAGCTGATCTGTGGGAGTTTCAATGCTTTTCACCTCTGTTGCGAACACAGCACTGCTTTTCCTGACCTCTGGATCGTTCTGCAACATTGAGCCCGATGCCTCCACCACTGGCCAGCTTTCCTCCATCTTCCACAAGAACTCAGGACCGAGCATCCATCTTCTCTGCCCCATGTACTTGTCTGCATTTAATCCTCTTGAGCAGTCGTCAGCTGGATTATCTTTACTATTTACATATCTCCACTGAGACAGGTTTGAGTGGTCACGAATCAGTGAGACCCTGTTGGCAACATATGTTTTGAACCTTGCCTGGTCATTGGCGATGTACTTCAGTACTGTTTGACTGTCAGTCCAGAAAACTGAGGGTTTCAGATTAAGATGTACTTCTCTCCTCAGCATGCGATCCACTTTCACCGTCAATGCGGCAGCAGCCAACTCCAATCGAGGCACTGTGATGTGTTTGAGAGGAAGGACTCTGGACTTTCCAAGGATGAAGGTGACGTGTACAACATCCTCTCTGTTGATCTGCCGTAGATAGCTCACTGAGCCATAGCCACTCTCACTGGCATCAGCAAAATGGTGAAGTTCTGAGCATTTTGTTGTTCCATACCCTTTTGGCTTTAGACAGCGTGCTACACTGAAGCCTTTGATTTTCTCCAGACTGTCGGTCCACTCCAGCCACCGGTCTGATGCAGCCTGGGGAAGAGGTTCGTCCCATCCAAAGCCCTTTTGGCAGAGCTCCTGTAGCATCTGCTTCGCTGGGAGAATGAGAGGGGCGAGAAAACCAAGAGGGTCAAAGACAGAGCTCATAACAGATAGAATGCCTCTGCGTGTGCATGGCCTCTGGCATAGGTTGATGTTGAATTGAAAGTTGTCAGAGTCTACGCACCACAGTAGTCCCAGTGCTCTTTCAATGGGTAGTCTATCTTTGTCAGGATCCAGTGTCTTAATTTCCTTTGCTCTCTGTTCTTTAGGGATGGATGCTAGAACTGCTCGGCTATTGCTGACCCACTGAGTGAGCTGGAACCCACCTTTGTTACACAGCGCAGTGAGGTCTTTTACCAGTTGGATGGCTTCAGGTTCGCTGGCTATAGACTTCACCCAGTCATCGACATAGAAGTTGCATCGGACTGTTTCAGCTACCTGAGGGGAAAAACAGCTCTCATTGTCAGTAGCAGCTTTTTGTAATGCAAAGGTTGCACAACTTGGGGAGGACACGGCTCCAAAGATGTGTACCAGCATGCGGTACTCCTTTGGGGCTCCACTGGAATCCCCTTGTGGCCACCACAAGAAGCGCAGGTAATCCACATTAGATTTGTCCACTCTAACCTGATGGAACATGGATTTCACGTCCGCCATTATTCCAATGGGTTCCTGGCGGAATCTGAGAATAACACCGATCAGAGAATTAGTTAGGTCTGGACCTTGCAGCAGTTCTGTGTTGAGGGAGACACCCTGAAAGGAGGCAGCACAGTCAAACACAACTCTGAGCTTTTTCTTTTTTGGGTGGTACACCCCATGGTGCGGCAGGTACCATACCTTTCCTGATGAACAAGTGAGCTCTTCCTGTGGGACCTCCTCAGCGTAGTTGTTTTCCAACATTTCATTGACAAACGCAACATATTCCTGCTTGTATTGCTTATCTTTTTCCATTTTCCTTTTAAGGCTTCTCAAGCGTTGCTCTGCAACTTGACGGTTGTTCGGCATGTTAACGTCACTCTTCCTGAAAGGCAACTTCAGACTGTAATGTCCATCCTGTAAGACAGCTTCATTTACAATCATTAAAAACCTTTTGTCCTCAATAGACAGTTCAGTTTTTTCCTCACATGCTACTTCACTAAAATCTTGGTTATACTGTGAGATCAATAGGCTTTCCAATTTTGCCACTGATATCCTATTCACAGTAGCTCCTTTTGCACAACCAGTAGCACATTTCAGTGGCCCATTTACCACCCACCCCAGAAGAGTTCTAACAGCATAAGGACCCCCACTTTGGCTATTAACAACTTCCCATGGTTCCAGTAGCTGTGGAGCGTTTGTGCCTATCAACAGTTCCACTTTTGCATTAATACTGGCAATTTTGACTTTGTTCAGATACGCCCATTGCGCCAAGTCACTTTGTCTTGGAATGTTGTTTGTGGAGACTGGCATTTCTTGCTGAGTAAAGACGTCCGGCAGAGGTAAGAAGTTGTTGCTGTCCAGTGCTGAAACTTCAATTCCAGGTAAAACATAAGTTGGAACAGACTTTTCTTGATTCATAGTGCGAAGTAATATGTGTGTTCTTTTACCTTTCAGGTTGAGTCGTGACATGAGCTGTTCAGAGCAGAACGTGGCAGAGGAACCCGGATCCAGGAGAGCATACACCTGCAAGACTTGGCTGCCCTTTGCCGCCTTGACTTTAACTGGGATGATGGACAGCACACTCTCTTGTTCCCCGGCCCCTATATGCCCACATAATTCCTTTGATGTACTGCCTATGACATCAGATGGCTTTCCTGTGTCTTTAGTTGAGTCGCCTTTGGCCTGTAGGCCTATATGCAGGGCACTTGGGTGAGCTTTCTTACACATTTTACAGATGTGCCGTGTTTTGCAGTCTCTGCTGATGTGTCCTATGGAGAGACACCCAAAGCATATTCCTTTTGTCTTTAAAAAGCTGAGCTTGTCCCTATGTGTTTTCTTACAGAAGTCCTTGCACAGGTCCAATGTGTGCTTTGAACAACAGAGGGGACATGAAAGTTCAGGCTTTGCTTCCTTTTGGGCAATAACTGTAGCAAAGTTACTGCCAAATTTAGAGACCTGTGGCTTGTTAGGGGATTTAACCTTTCCTTTTGCAGCTGACTGATCCTGGAGGTCGCCAAAGACTGGATCAGCTGCAATGCGTGCTTGTTTTTCAATAAAACAGACAAGGTCTAGAATTCTCACCCTTCGGTTTTGCTGTTCTTTTAGCTCATAAGCTTTGTTGCGCCACCTTTCCCTTAACTTGTATGGCAATTTGAGGACAATGCTTCTCATGTTGGACACTGTGTCCAGTTCCTCCATGTATTCCATTTCCTCCATGGCATTGCAACAACTCCGTAGGAACATGGCAAAATCCTGCAGTGATTTATAATCCTCAGATTTTATTTGATTCCATGACAGAGCCTTTTCCAAGTAAGCGCATGATATTTTGTATTCATTTCCAAAGTTCTCCTTTAATAACTTTTTTGCTTTCTCATAACCTTTATTTGCAGACATGTACTCACAGCTTTTAACTAGTTTCTGTGCTTGGCCTTTTGTGTACTGTATTAAAAATTGCAACCGGTCTCTGTCATTTTCAGTTTTTGCTTCAATCATGTTTTCAAATGAGTGAATGAATGACTTATATTCTAGGGGCTTTCCATCAAAGACTGTAATGGTTCCTTGTGGTAAAGTTGTCAAAAGCTGTTGTTTCATGAGAATCCGTGTCAGTTCATTTTGATTTTCCAGGACTTTTATCATGTGCGTTTCCTGCACTGAGCCAGGGGTAAATGGAGATTGTAGCTGAGGGACAGATGACTGAGCAGCTTGAGCTGAATGGGCAAGGGTAGTCTGAGAAACAGGAGTGTGCAACTCGGGCATAAAGGACTGAGCTCCTTGGACAGAATGGGGAATGGTAGGTGGTTGCGATATGGAAGTGCTTAACAGGGGCACAGAAAACTGAGCTGCTTGGGCTGACTGGGGAATGGTAGTATGAGGCATAGGAATATAGGACTGGGCCACAGAAGACTGAGCTGCTTGGGCTGACTGGGGAATGGTAGTATGAGGCATAGGAATATAGAACTGGGCCACAGAGGAGTGAGCTGTTTGGGCTGAGTGGGAAATTACAGAGGGTGCCATTAATGGTGGCCTTAGCAGTTGTGATTGGAGCAGTGGTGCTTTAATATTACTGCTGAACATAGGTGGGATGCTGGGCATTGGAAGTGAGCTGTGATAATGATCTGAGGTTACGGTAAAAGGAATCTGAATATGAACACCTGCTTTAGGCTTAACAGCAGGGGCAGTGCTAGGAGCATTGAGTAAGCTTTCCTGTTTACCAGATAAATTAACATCTTTATCAAGTGGCAAATGCACATGCACTAAGCTTTCCTCTTTAGGTTGCAGATCCGCACTGTCTGTTGCAATATTGGTTGATTCAGCTGATGTTGTAGATGGTTGTTCTACAACGGGGACAGAACGAACAGAGTTAGATGCGTTTATTTCAGCGCCTTTTAAATAATCAATCTTTGCAGTAGTGGCTTCAATTTCAGACTGCAGTTCCAAAGTTTCTTTCTGCTTTCTTAACGTTTCCTCCTGTTCCTCAATAGCGTGCTTTTCTTTTAGTTTTGAAGCTCTGGTGATTAAAGCCGCTCTCTCCGCTTCTGCGTTAATGCGCAAAGACGTCGAGGATGTAGTGGAACATGATTTAACAGATCTAACAGATTTAACAGATCGCACGTCACTGTCTCCAAGCCCTATGCCTGCAAACTCAACAATTTCCAGTGGCGACTCCTGTGCGTCAGAGGAGGGAACGTCACCTGTGTCTTTGGAAGTGGGATTTTCAATCCTTGATATCCATCTGTTAACGTTATCGGTGAACCCCAAAATCTGTAACATCCTAGGTTGATACCATTTTGTATCGTCTTCAGTCTTCGCTGCCTCATCCAACGTTTCAATAAACAAAGAATGCAAAACTTTGAACTCATTAACGAAATCGTGGAACTTATCCATGTTCAATTTCACTTCATCGAGAAATTCCTTGCCCGTCATTAAACTATTAACAATGTTCATTCTTCTAGTTATATGGGACATCTTCCCAGCTCGGGAATGTCTCAAATGCGCAGCAGTTTGCTCCGCGTCTCTCACCGGAGTAACTTCAGCTTCTTCGGAATTATCCATAACGATCAAAAAACTTTTCAAAAAGCACAAAAAATATTCTTCTTATTTCAGTTAATTATTCGGCTTTCAAAAAACTCAAAAATATACTTGTATGCCTTTCAAATGTCCATGTTTCCTTGTGTTGAACTAAACTCAAAGCAGGCCGCGGCTGCGCGCACTCAATTGTTTGGCCGAGAACTTAAAACTTTACAAAAATATCTTGGCACTATAATCCAAAAAATCTTCAACAGAGTTGGCTTCTTAATAATCCATACATTGCCTCCAAACGAAAAATTATCAAAAAAGGAATGTTTTTGAAGCGCATACCTCTCTGGAAGCGTTTCTTTGTCCTTTGAGCAGAAAGCGCTCTTTTCCCTTGGCGTCTTTTCCGACGTTCCTTTGTCTTCGGTTTAAATCCAAAAAATATCCTTTTGTGTTAATCCACAGCAAGTCTTTTGACGAATGTATTGGTAGAACCAATTTTCCAAAAGAGTTTTCCCTTTAACCCTTGTCCTTTGTTTGTCCTGTGTTGGAGAATGCAGGCATGGTCTTGACTCACGGAAAAACCCAAATAAAGTCCGGAAAAAGAAATTAAAGTTGAATGGGATTTATTATTAACAACTTGTATTGAAATGAAAATAGATATTTGATTAAATTATAAAGTCCATTGTTATATCAGCAGGTGGTGAATCTGAGGTCTTGAGTTCCAGGTCCGAGGTCAAAAGACTGTACGCTGACCCGCCTTCTCCTCGTCACCCAGTCAGGCACCACTTTTAAGCTGTTGCACCCTCGCCACCTGTAGAGGGTGCCAACTCACACGAAGATTGCAAAGAATAAAGAGAAATATGAGTAACAGAAAAAACTGAAATGAAATGCGGCTCCTACACATAGCTTTTGGGGTGATATTTGGAGAACCCCTTTAAATGGGTTAAAAATGTGTTTGTTGAGAAGGTGGGTCCATTTAGCATTGTACTTAAAGTGTCAGACGACCATTTGTCGAAATAATCACTTTGAAAAACTCATTTTGCACCTTCCCTCGAGTTAAGCAATTGAGTTTTACCTTTTTTCTCTTCATCAAGCCGTTCTCCGAGCCTGGCGATACCACTTGCAGCTCCAGCCTAGCATAGATCATTGATCCGAATTTGACCAGGTAGCATCGCGCTTGCTAGCATCACGCTTAAAAGTAACAAAGATTTCCGGTAATTTTTCCGGATGAATATGGAACCACAGAACTTCAATTGTTTTGGGGAACAGTCGTTGTTGACCATGTTTATCATTAGGAACTCGGATCTCGGTCGGAAACTAGTGTGCGTTGGGAAACGGCCTCCTGAGTCCATATACCAAAAACTCACTGAGCTACAGACATGAGTTTGGAATAGTCCAAACCGTATCCCCACAGGGGTCCCGGACCCCATGGGTGTTTTAACATACGTCAAACCGTTGTCAAGATATACATTTTGACCACCAGGGGTGCTACAGAGTTTAAGATATTTTTTCTACGTGGTCAGGACCGGGTCCTCAGTCCATATACCAAATTTGTTTGCACTTTGTGAAAGTGTTGCCGAGATATAATGTTTGACCACTAGGTGTGCTAGAGAGTGTAACATTTTTTTGCATTGTCAGGGCCGGGTGAAGAGTCCAAATACCAAAGTTTGGTGGTGATACGTCAAAGCATGGCCGAGGTATGAGGTCACTTCCTATTTGGCGGCTTCGCCGTAAAATGTCATTGGCCGCAGAAGGCGAGCACTTTGCCTTTCGAAAAAACAACAGATACGTTTTGTCAGGCATGGTCCAAAGATGATGTAGCAAGTGTTGTGTGAATCAGACAAAGTATGGGACAGTTGAAATGTTAGTTTCACTTTTGACAAAATCCATTCCAGATGGTGTTCTGGACCACCGATCATCACCAAAATTTAATCAGTTCTCTTACTAGCCCCAATAGAGACGTGGTCCGAAAATGTAATCCAAATCCGTGCAGTACTTTTCGAGTTATGTTGTACACAGTCAAACAGACAGACAGACACACACACACACACGCCAGCGAAAACATAACCTCCTTGGTGGAGATAAAAATGTCAATGTGACTGATTTTGCCATGGAGGGTCACATATGCATATGGACACACACACACACACACACACACACAGCTCAAGTGAAAGGGCTACCCCTCTTCTTAAATTCAGTTGTTTTTTTCTTTCAAAAAGTATTTGCATACAAGAGGTACATGACCAAATATGAATAAGACATAATAATTGTTGTGAAACCTGCAATACATTGCAGTTTTACCTCACATTATTTTGTCTCAAAAGCTTTTTTTTTTATTTTGTTGACTTACCTTACAGGCAATCAGAGAGCAGCAAACAGAAGCAGCAGCAACAGTCTCAACCTCATCTGCTCTTGTCAGTCTCACTGTGTGTGAACACACCTACACCAAAGTGTTGAGGTGGAGCGTGAGATGCAAAAACTTGTTGAAGGTGAAGGGGATGGGGTTTGTTTACCACAAACAAGCTTTGTTCCACTGAATTAATCGGGTTGTGTGAAATTTTACCAATACATTTTGTTATTTGATTAAACAGATTTTTCTGGAATCAAGTGTATTGCATGCAATAGAACACATTTATGCTCAGTTCTCCGCTCGACTGCCCACTTCCTCATCAGGCTTGCTTGCTTCCTATAGAGTGGTTTTGTGTCATGTGTCTTTTGTCAAGCCCGGATAAACCATACACTTGAAACCATATATTTACACATACCAGAGAGGTACCAAAACTTTTTTCTTTACTGTTTAGCTTCTCTTTCTGGTTAGTCAATATTATCACATTTGTTGTATTTGCTAAATGTCAGAATAAATAGAATAACTATTCGTTCAAAAATCTAAATACACTTTACTCTTTTATAGAATGGCTTTGAAACTATTTCATTTGGATATCCTTTCACTGGTTTCTTACAATAGTTTAATGAAATTTTTGGTCCTTGACAGAACTAGAGTCCTACACACACATTCTTAAAAGGAATGAGATCAGGGCTTTGTGGTGGCCACTGCGATACTTTGTCTTTATTGTCCTTAAGCCTCTTTGCAACTAATTTGACGGTGTCATAGCTTAAGGTCATTGTAAGTCATTTCCTAACAAGTTTTACCTGGTGTAATGGGTGAACTTCTGCGTTGTGTTTTAAAATGATGACCCAAAACGTGCGATGAACTGAAGCTTTATTAGCCTGTACAAGTACAGTAAATGAAAAAATGCAAACGTTGGTCCTTCTTATGGTTAGGCTATTACTTCAACTCCTAAAACAATCAAAAACCGTACAAACAAAAAAGAAAGATCACAGCTAGTTAGCTAGTGCCTGTGTAACAGCTGAAATCCATAGTGGGGCAAATTCCCACATGTGGTGAGACAGAAAAACATAACCATTTTAGAAGTCATCTTACAAAATAACCCAAAAACAAAATACATAGAATAGATATAGATAAATGCAATTAAACTTATAGATGACACATTTTAATATTAATATTTTAATAGATTCATAATAGCTAATATCTCCCAACCTACCTCTATCCATAAGGAAGCAACACAGGAAGGAGAAAGAGGAGATATAGGGAAAGATAAGGCAATACCGTAGCAGTGTACCATACAGGAAAACTATTACAAACTAGATCTATTGTGCAATTACACATTTAAATACACAGTGGGTGAATCCAAGCTGTTACACTAGTTAGCTGTCTTGAGATGATGCTTCAATCTCCCTGTTCCTCTTGGTTGTTTGTCTCTCCTGTAGCTCCTTATTTTTCTCCTGAAGTTGTTTCTCTCTCTCCTGTAGCTCCTTATTTTTCTCCTGAAGTTGTTTCTCTCTCTCCTGTAGCTCCTTATTTTTCTCCTGAAGTTGCTTGTCTCTCTCCTGTAGCTCCTTATTCTTCTCCTGCAGTTGAGTCCTCAGGTCCTCTACTTGCTCATCTCTGGCCTGCAGTGCTGTCTCCAGTAATAGCACCTGTTCTAAGAGCATTTTTATGTTTCGATTGCCTTTCTGACCCCTTGCATCTTCCTTTGGTTGTTTTGTCTCATCTTTCCCCTTCTCCTTGCTGTTTTCTTCCCGTTTGTCTGCTCCTGATGGTTGATTCTTAAATCTAATTGAGTACTGATGATCCTGTTGATCAAGCCTTGGCATCTGCGTGCCTCTGAACTGATCCCCTCCAGATGGTGGTTTCTTAGATCTGGTGGACTGCCACTCCTGATGTCCGTGTCCTGGCCCCGGCACGCCACTTGATAGATCTCCCCATTCTTCAGCTATCTGGTTTTCTTGGAGAAGATAAAGTCAATATGCACATATGAGTGAACTGAGTAGATAAAAATCTATTGCTTTTGAGTTGAGGGAGTCCCCTAGTGGTCAAGGACAGGGATCACAGGTTGATTTATCCTATTTACAAGCAGTGTGTTACTATAACTGATTATGACTACCTCTGCTGTGCATCATCCTATTGTGAGCATATCACAAAGGACATAGAGGGCTGAATATAAGTGTGGCCAATATTAATGATCAATTTATTATACACCTTAACAGATATATCATATATAATATATACTGTATATACTAGTAAAACAAGAACCACCAGTCAACACCATACATACCTAGAGCTTTCCCCAGTCTCTTGCTCAGCTGTATAAGGGATTTTGCAGTGGATCCTTTTTGGACCCGTTGATATGCCTTGAGTGCTGCCAGGGTTCGCTGTGTCTGATTCCTCCTCCTCTCCTCATCTTTCCCCTTCTCCATGCTGTCTTCTTCCTGTTTGTCTGCTCCTGATGGTTGTTTTTTAAATCTAATGGGGTACTGATGATCCTGTTGATCAAGCCTTGGCATCTGCGTGCCTCTGAACTGATCCCCTCCAGATGGTGGTTTCTTAGATCTGGTGGACTGCCACTCCTGATGTCCGTGTCCTGGCCCCTGCGCGCCACTTGATAGATCTCCCCATTCTTCAGCTATCTGGTTTTCTTGGAGAAGATAAAGTCAATAAAATGCACATTCTGAAAACTTTATGTGTGAGTTGTTTAGATGAAAATCTACTGCTTTTAGTAAGCTGAGAGTGTCCCCCAGTGGTCAAGTCAAGGACAGGGATCACAGGATGATTTATCCTGTTTACAAGCATTGTGTTACTATAACTGATTATGACTGTAGTAGACCTCTGCTGTGCATTATCCACAACATACAGTACATACCAAGAGCTTGCTCCATTCTCTTGCTCAGCTGGATAAGGGATTTTGCAGCGGATCCTCCTTGGACCTGTTGATACGCTTTGAGTGCTGCCAGGGTTCGCTGTGTCTGATTCCTCCTCCCTCCCTCATGCTGAATCTTCCTCTCCTCATGCTTCTGTCTGTGGCACTCCACTGAACAGCAAACATACTTTTGATGCTCCGTTTCATAATGAGATTAATCATCATGTTTACAACAGTAATCAGAACTGCTAATAGTTTAAATTCTTGAGCAGGGGTAACCAAATTACTACTACCAAAAAACATTAAAAAAAATTAAAGGTTTGAAACTGGTTTAAAAACTGTGGGTTTAATATTATATTGTCTCTTGGCAGCTTTGATTTATTTATTTATCTATTTTTTTTGGCCACCCCTGTTCTTGAGGATGCAACTGAAGCCATTGATTTGCTGCTGTTTTAAATCCCTGCCCATCCTGTCATATGAGAATATTGGTACTGGCATGTATACATTAGATTAGAGAAATGAAAGGGACACCAGGCAACGTTTTTGCTGTTAATTTACGACCCTCAAAGTGACTTCAATGATTAAATGGTTCATTATGGTTCATTACGCCATGGCCGATGACTCTCTCATCAGTTTCTAGCTTGCAGAATGTCTAGTGCCGGGTCCATGAAATAGAAACTGAAAGTAGACATAACTGACATCGCATTCATTACCAGCTTGTCAGACAACGTGACGCACGAAAATTCTCATCTCTGGTTTGTACATCAATTGTTGAGAATGTGCAATGTATTTGTATTTTTTTAATATTTTGGCGACTGTAGGTGGAGCTCCGGAGATAGAAAACTGCAGTAGTTAATTAAGTAGGTAAGTAGATTTCAACATGCTACCCACCAAGTGCTTGGACAGATTCTTCCATTCGCTTCTGGTGTCTGTCATTCCTCTTTTTAGAATCTGCAAAAAAGAAATGTAGCGACATGAAATAAAAATGTGTGTGTGTGTGTGTATTTAGATATACATCTTTGCCATACAAGATTTTAACACATTTAAAAAGAAAGAAACATTGCGTCAATCATGTTATTAAGTCACTGACCAGCACAAATGACACCACTCTCTTCTACAAGAAACCAGGACCAGGGATGAAAGGAAACGATCAGTTAAAGAGGAACCAAGCTTCAAATTATACAGCACAATACAAACAGAACAATTATGATACTAGGCTAGCAATCATAAAGTCATCAATGGACAACACACACACACACACACACACACGCACACACACTTTTTTGGAAGATAACTACTCTTAATCCACTCAAAGAGTTATATATTGTGGACGACAACTACTGAAAGTAACCAAAAAGGCCATGAACTATGCATACTGTACCATCACATTGCAGTATGAGTGTGTGTTCCTCCCTGTGTTCTCCATGGATGACCTGGCATGTGTAATGGTCCTCATCACTCCTCTGTCCCTCTCTCAGGGTCAGAGACACGTCCCCTTTCTTCAGCTTTTTGCCCTTGGTGGTGGTCACTCTGTCCTTATAGCCCCTGCCAAAGATCACCTTGCCTGTCTTATACAGGTAAATACACTCCGTCCCCTTAAACCACCTGATCTCCATGGCTGTGGCACTGATCTCCGGAGAGAGGTGACAGGGCAATGTGATGTCATCTCCAAGGCAGACTTCTACCTCACCGCTAATGGAGACCAATTTATATTCTGCAGGTGAGACAAATTAGTTTTGACAATTTAGTTTTTTTATCAAATGAATCTAATACAGTAGTCTATGTTCATCAAGAATGTTCATTTATTATTATTATTATTGTTATCATTATTATTATGTTGTTTAATTTTCTTCCTTTCTTCTTGAGTATGTTGTTTTGCATTCATTCTTCTTGTGTAAAGCACTTTGAGTTACATTCTTTTCTATGAAATGTGCTATAGAAATGTGCCTTGCCTTGCCTAGTTTTGTGGGACTCTTGGACTCTAATGTACTTATATTAAGTTTCTTTTGTAATTTCTGTCTATTTTTTGCTTCATGATGTCTTTTGATTTTGTTCTTGTTTGTTTTATTTTACAGCACTTTGGTCGACTGCTGTTGTAAATAAAGTGCTTTATAAAAAAAATTGACATTGACACACACACACACACACACACACACACACACACTTGCAGTAGGCTACATGAGGTTCCTTACTCTTATCGCTTGATGCTGTTGCCATTTCCCCTTTTCCTAAAACATAGGCCAAAAGTCACAAGTGAATGTGTGAATTAAAATGCTCCACACTGCAATTATTAAAGTGTGCAACAAGTGTATTAGGGCACTGTACTTCTGTCGGCCTGTAACAATAACAGATTTTGCTGGGCAATTAATTGACCAAGAAATTATTGCGATAAACGATAATATTGACATTGACATATTGACCATTTTCTACTACCATATTTTCCAGGCTATTGAATGCACCTGAATGTACCTGCACCCAGTTGGACACTTTATAACATAAGAGAAAGATTTGGTAGTAATAGCTCACATTTCAAGTCTCTCGTCATAGGGAGTATTATCAAATGCTTCAGTTCTTCAACCAGTTAAAAACATAAATTATCTGCGTCAATAATTGAGCGTTCAAAGTTGTGGAAAAAAGTACTTTAGTATAAAAGTATGGTAGGCTAATATAATGATAATGGCATTTAATGGCAATTATATAGCCTAGTGAAATTATGCTAAGGAAACAAGAGGAGTAAGTAGAGAGACTTTTACTTAAAATTTGTTCTCTTTTGGGAGAGAGAGAGAGAGAGAGAGAGAGAGAGAGAGAGAGAGAGAGAATTTGAATTAAAGTTTATTGAAGAAATAGCAGTACCAAAGCTATTTTTAAAATGTAAGGAGGAGAAAGCTAACCCTAGAAGCATCAAGTAGGCTAAGCTGAAAAATAACTATTCCAGTAAAGTATAGATGCCCAAAAGTTCTACTTACTGTAAGATAACGACGTATTTGTGGGCTACTTCATTACTTGACACCTCTGTTCGCAGAACTTCAACTGAAGCCTACCACTGTCCTTAAACCCTCTGACGAAACGTCAGACAAACAGGATGTCAACAGCCGAGTTTTATTGCTCTTTAACGTTGTCTCCTAATTTTCATAGTCGGAACGCATCCCTTATGAATTCAATAGGCCTACAGAGCAAGTAGGCTACTTTCCACATGGATTCAGACAAAGCTATTCAGACGACCGTAAATTGTCGTCGTCGTATTTGCATTTACAAACAATACAAAAAAATATATATCGGTTAAAGTTATGTTCCGAACTTTAGCAAAATACAAGGTATTCCCCTTGTATTACAAGAGGACTGAATGGTAATATAGGCTAATGTGTTACTCACAAGGGTTGTAAACTTATTATCGGTAAATGATTAACTGCCTTGTTAGGCTACTCTGACAAATAGAAAGCGAAACCTAACTCAAGTAGCCTATAATATTTCCTCCAGGCATTGGCCAGTAGATGGCGCTTATTTATGACAGGTGCTGTGTAGCCTACGTAACTAACACAATTTTAAAAGTTTTGGAACGGCAAATGCAAATATATTATCTATTGATTCTGTTATCTTATACACACAGCTACAGGGCAATGTGATGTCATCTCCAAGGCAGACCTCTACCTCACCGCTAATGGAGACCAATTTATATTCTGCAGGTGAGACAAATTAGTTTTGACAATTTAGTTTTTTTATCAAATTAATCTAATACAGTAGTCTATGTTCATCAAGAATGTTCATTTATTATTATTATTATTGTTATCATTATTATTATGTTGTTTTATTTTCTTCCTTTCTTCTTGAGTATGTTGTTTTGCATTCATTCTTCTTGTGTAAAGCACTTTGAGTTACATTCTTTTCTATGAAATGTGCTATAGAAATGTGCCTTGCCTTGCCTAGTTTTGTGGGACTCTTGGACTCTAATGTACTTATATTAAGTTTCTTTTTTAATTTCTGTCTATTATTTGCTTCCTGATGTCTTTTGATTTTATTCTTGTTTGTTTTATTTTGCAGCACTTTGGTCGACTGCTGTTGTAAATAAAGTGCTTTATAAAAAAAATTGACATTGACACACACACACACACACACACACACACTTGCAGTAGGCTACATGAGGTTCCTTACTCTTATCGCTTGATGCTGTTGCCATTTCCCCTTTTCCTAAAACATAGGCCAAAAGTCACAAGTGAATGTGTGAATTAAAATGCTCCACACTGCAATTATTAAAGTGTGCAACAAGTGTATTAGAGCACTGTACTTCTGTCGGCCTGTAACAATAACAGATTTTGCTGGGCGATTAATTGACCAAGAAATTATTGCGATAAACGATAATATTGACATTGACATATTGACCATTTTCTACTACCATATTTTCCAGGCTATAGAATGCACCTGAATGTACCTGCACCCAGTTGGACACTTTATAACATAAGAGAAAGATTTGGAAGTAATAGCTCACATTTCAAGTCTCTCGTCATAGGGAGTATTATCAAATGCTTCAGTTCTTCAACCAGTTAAAAACATAAATTATCTGCGTCAATAATAGAGCCGAAGCGTTCAAAGCTGTGAAAAAAGTACTTTAGTATAAAAGCTAAAATAATGATAATGGCATTTAATGGCAATTATATAGCCTAGTGAAATTACGCTAAGGAAACAAGAGGAGTAAGTAGAGACTTTTACTTAAAATTTGTTCTCTTTTGGGAGAGAGAGAGAGAGAGAGAGAGAGAGAGAGAGAGAGAGAGAGAGAGAATTTGAATTAAAGTTTATTGAAGAAATAGAAGTACCAAAGCTATTTTTAAAATGTAAGGAGGAGAAAGCTTCTAGCATCTAGAGGCATCAAGTAGGCTAAGCTGAAAAATAATTATTCCAGTAAAGTATAGATGCCCAAAAGTTCTACTTACTGTAAGATAACGACGTATTTGTAGGCTACTTCATTACTTGACTTGACACCTCTGTTCGCAGAACTTCAACTGAAGCCTACCACTGTCCTTAAACCCTCTGACGAAACGTCAGACAAACTGGATGTCAACAGCCGAGTTTTATTGCTCTTTAACGTTGTCTCCTAATTTTCATAGTCGGAACGCATCCCTTATGAATTCAATAGGCCTACAGAGCAAGTAGGCTAGGCCTATACTTTCCACATGGATTCAGACAAAGCTATTCAGACGACCGTAAATTGTCGTCGTCGTATTTGCATTTACAAACAATACAAAAAAATATATATCGGTTAAAGTTATGTTCCGAACTTTAGCAAAATACAAGGTATTCCCCTTGTATTACAAGAGGACTGAATGGTAATATAGGCTAATGTGTTACTCACAAGGGTTGTAAACTTATTATCGGTAAATGATTAACTGCCTTGTTAGGCTACTGTGACAAATAGAAAGCGAAACCTAACTCAAGTAGCCTATATTTCCTCCAGGCATTGGCCAGTAGATGGCGCTTATTTATGACAGGTGCTGTGTAGCCTACGTAACTAACACAATTTTAAAAGTTTTGGAACGGCAAATGCAAATATATTATCTATTGATTCTGTTATCTTATACACACAGCTAATGCAGTAAAAAATATTCTACTTTGTTGTTGTCTGTGTGATGCTGCACGTGACCTGGAGCTAAATGGTCTTCTCTCCTCAAGATTATTATTTTTTTTAATCTTTATCATAAATAACACTGATATCGTCATATTACTCCCGAGGTCATTTCCCGATCCCACCCCGTCTCTCCCTCCCACTTGTTTCCTGTCCATCTCTGTACTGTCCTATCAGATTAAAGGCAAAAAGCCTTTTTTTAAGTTACACAGTCACCAATAACACTGGCCACACACAGTTTTATCTCCCAGCACACTCCTCAAATACAATCTGAGGGTAGAGCTTTTAGTGTCTTAGTACCTATAAATTGCAACAAAGTGCAAGAATCCCTTAAATTAGAAGAGCTTGTGGCATTAGACACTTTTAAGTCTCTGATAAGATAACTTCCCCATTGTACAGTGTTCTTGTTTTATTTGTTTTCTAATGAATTTTTATCTTTGTTAATTATTGTTTCTTTTTCCTTCTATTATTTCATTTTACTTATTTACTTTTTTTGATAGGCTACTTATTTTCTCTTTATTGTATGTATTTAAATTCAGGCATTGCTGAAAAAGAATAAACTATGGGTGATGAGAATATTTACAGTATTTAGTTGAATACTTAAATTCAACTTAATGTCATGGCACTAAGAAAAGCCTCCAATTTTACCCATCAATGGGCCAAATTCTCCATGTTATCTCCATTCTCCATTAAGACTACAGCAACATTTATTTACACTTTAATAGCAGTACATCTCATTTTGATATTTTTGTAAAGAAAATGTATGGTTTCTGGCTTATTTACGAATACGTAAAAGGTTCACAATACACTGATTCAAAAGAATAGTACATGTAGAGAAATATAGCCTGCAAATCATCATAAAATCTTACTGGTTGACACAAAATTTGAAAAAAATCTTTAATGGCTTAATATTACTAGTGATTTATCTAACACTTTGAATGAAAAACTTCACTGCGCTCCATGTACAGCAGATGGCGCCGTTGGTAAGCGTATCCAAAGGTTTCTGTTTCTGGTGTCCATACACGACTTAATTCTAAAAGTAGGGCAATCCTCGTCCTGCAGTATCTGGTGCCTCTCACTTGGACTGAAAATCTTGTGGAAGGAGAGGACAGGAGCACACTGATAAAACTTGCAGTCTTTTATTTAATGCAAAATTAAATTAGTTTTGACAATTTAGTTTTTTTATCAAATTAATCTAATACAGTAGTCTATGTTCATCAAGAATGTTCATTTATTATTATTATTATTATTATTATTATTGTTATCATTATTATTATGTTGTTTAATTTTCTTCCTTTTTTCTTGAGTATGTTGTTTTGCATTCATTCTTCTTGTGTAAAGCACTTTGAGTTACATTCTTTTCTATGAAATGTGCTATAGAAATGTGCCTTGCCTTGCCTAGTTTTGTGGGACTCTTGGACTCTAATGTACTTATATTAAGTTTCTTTTTTAATTTCTGTCTATTATTTGCTTCCTGATGTCTTTTGATTTTATTCTTGTTTGTTTTATTTTGCAGCACTTTGGTCGACTGCTGTTGTAAATAAAGTGCTTTATAAAAAAAATTGACATTGACACACACACACACACACACACACACACACACTTGCAGTAGGCTACATGAGGTTCCTTACTCTTATCGCTTGATGCTGTTGCCATTTCCCCTTTTCCTAAAACATAGGCCAAAAGTCACAAGTGAATGTGTGAATTAAAATGCTCCACACTGCAATTATTAAAGTGTGCAACAAGTGTATTAGAGCACTGTACTTCTGTCGGCCTGTAACAATAACAGATTTTGCTGGGCGATTAATTGACCAAGAAATTATTGCGATAAACGATAATATTGACATTGACATATTGACCATTTTCTACTACCATATTTTCCAGGCTATAGAATGCACCTGAATGTACCTGCACCCAGTTGGACACTTTATAACATAAGAGAAAGATTTGGAAGTAATAGCTCACATTTCAAGTCTCTCGTCATAGGGAGTATTATCAAATGCTTCAGTTCTTCAACCAGTTAAAAACATAAATTATCTGCGTCAATAATAGAGCCGAAGCGTTCAAAGCTGTGAAAAAAGTACTTTAGTATAAAAGCTAAAATAATGATAATGGCATTTAATGGCAATTATATAGCCTAGTGAAATTACGCTAAGGAAACAAGAGGAGTAAGTAGAGACTTTTACTTAAAATTTGTTCTCTTTTGGGAGAGAGAGAGAGAGAGAGAGAGAGAGAGAGAGAGAATTTGAATTAAAGTTTATTGAAGAAATAGAAGTACCAAAGCTATTTTTAAAATGTAAGGAGGAGAAAGCTTCTAGCATCTAGAGGCATCAAGTAGGCTAAGCTGAAAAATAATTATTCCAGTAAAGTATAGATGCCCAAAAGTTCTACTTACTGTAAGATAACGACGTATTTGTAGGCTACTTCATTACTTGACTTGACACCTCTGTTTGCAGAACTTCAACTGAAGCCTACCACTGTCCTTAAACCCTCTGACGAAACGTCAGACAAACTGGATGTCAACAGCCGAGTTTTATTGCTCTTTAACGTTGTCTCCTAATTTTCATAGTCGGAACGCATCCCTTATGAATTCAATAGGCCTACAGAGCAAGTAGGCTAGGCCTATACTTTCCACATGGATTCAGACAAAGCTATTCAGACGACCGTAAATTGTCGTCGTCGTATTTGCATTTACAAACAATACAAAAAAATATATATCGGTTAAAGTTATGTTCCGAACTTTAGCAAAATACAAGGTATTCCCCTTGTATTACAAGAGGACTGAATGGTAATATAGGCTAATGTGTTACTCACAAGGGTTGTAAACTTATTATCGGTAAATGATTAACTGCCTTGTTAGGCTACTGTGACAAATAGAAAGCGAAACCTAACTCAAGTAGCCTATATTTCCTCCAGGCATTGGCCAGTAGATGGCGCTTATTTATGACAGGTGCTGTGTAGCCTACGTAACTAACACAATTTTAAAAGTTTTGGAACGGCAAATGCAAATATATTATCTATTGATTCTGTTATCTTATACACACAGCTAATGCAGTAAAAAATATTCTACTTTGTTGTTGTCTGTGTGATGCTGCACGTGACCTGGAGCTAAATGGTCTTCTCTCCTCAAGATTATTATTTTTTTTTTAATCTTTATCATAAATAACACTGATATCGTCATATTACTCCCGAGGTCATTTCCCGATCTCTCCCTCCCACTTGTTTCCTGTCCATCTCTGTACTGTCCTATCAGATTAAAGGCAAAAAGCCTTTTTTTAAGTTACACAGTCACCAATAACACTGGCCACACACAGTTTTATCTCCCAGCACACTCCTCAAATACAATCTGAGGGTAGAGCTTTTAGTGTCTTAGTACCTATAAATTGCAACAAAGTGCAAGAATCCCTTAAATTAGAAGAGCTTGTGGCATTAGACACTTTTAAGTCTCTGATAAGATAACTTCCCCATTGTACAGTGTTCTTGTTTTATTTGTTTTCTAATGAATTTTTATCTTTGTTAATTATTGTTTCTTTTTCCTTCTATTATTTCATTTTACTTATTTACTTTTTTTGATAGGCTACTTATTTTCTCTTTATTGTATGTATTTAAATTCAGGCATTGCTGAAAAAGAATAAACTATGGGTGATGAGAATATTTACAGTATTTAGTTGAATACTTAAATTCAACTTAATGTCATGGCACTAAGAAAAGCCTCCAATTTTACCCATCAATGGGCCAAATTCTCCATGTTATCTCCATTCTCCATTAAGACTACAGCAACATTTATTTACACTTTAATAGCAGTACATCTCATTTTGATATTTTTGTAAAGAAAATGTATGGTTTCTGGCTTATTTACGAATACGTAAAAGGTTCACAATACACTGATTCAAAACAATAGTACATGTAGAGAAATATAGCCTGCAAATCATCATAAAATCTTACTGGTTGACACAAAATTTGAAAAAAATCTTTAATGGCTTAATATTACTAGTGATTTATCTAACACTTTGAATGAAAAACTTCACTGCGCTCCATGTACAGCAGATGGCGCCGTTGGTAAGCGTATCCAAAGGTTTCTGTTTCTGGTGTCCATACACGACTTAATTCTAAAAGTAGGGCAATCCTCGTCCTGCAGTATCTGGTGCCTCTCACTTGGACTGAAAATCTTGTGGAAGGAGAGGACAGGAGCACACTGATAAAACTTGCAGTCTTTTATTTAATGCAAAATTTTCTAACGTTTCAACAGTTCTGTCTTCGTCAGAGTCAACTGAATTATTTTTATTTTTATCTTTTTTATAGATTTTATGCCTTGATAGGACAGTAGAGAGTGTGACAGGAAATGAGTGGGAGAGAGAGAAGGGTATGGATCAGGAAATGACCTCAGGTCGGAATCGAACCTGGGTCCCTGGACCTGAGGTATGATGCACTAGCCCGTTGAGCTATGCCGCCCCCCAGAGTCAACTGAATTCTACTCAAGGGAGCTGGTGTTTCCAAATGGCTCCAACTTGAAACGAGCCCACTAAACTGTTCAGACTGCAGTCCAAATTTTCTTGCATATCTGATCAAAATCTGATCTTTTGACAGACCCCATTCGCATTGTTTGGTAAAACAAACTCTGCAGCTAGGATCCTGATGAGGGTGCGTAAACATGAACATATCGCTCCTATCCTCCACTCACTCCACTGGCTTCCCATCTCCGCCAGGATTGAATACAAGGTTTCCCTTCACACATCAGTGCATACATGGACATGCCCCCCCCCAACAATCCACCCGCACCTCCTGTTCCACTCACACTAACCTCCTCTACAACCCCAGAACCAGACTCAGGACTGTGGGTGACAGGGCCTTTGGTTCCGCCGCCCCACACTTGTGACAGGGCGACACAGGACAGGCAAACCAGGCAATTGCCTGGGGCCCCAGGCTGAAAGGGGCCCTCAAGAATGACTGTTTAATCATTTTAGTGGTTTAGTTGGTGGCGTTCATTCAATTAAATATGACAGAGTTAGACAATTGCAAGTTCAACACAAACAATTGTATTAATGAAAGTTGCTTGAAGATTATAACAATGCGGTTTACGTAGGAATTTATGAGAGGTGAAGGGCCCCCATGCTATGTTTGTGGAATGCCCTCCCTGACACCTTGTGGGCACCACAACCCATTGACTGTTTTAAAAGACGCCTAAGGAAATTTATTTTTAACAAATCTTATGGTGGCCATTATTAAATTTTTTTATTAATTGTTTTTTATCATCTGACTTTTAACGAATTGCTTTTATTCCAGATGCTTATTTAAAAATTTTATTCATTCTATTCCTTCACTTTTAACCTGTAGCCCTCTGAGATGTTAAGGGCATTACAAATAAAATGTGTTATTATTATTATTATTATTATTATTATTATTATTATTAAAAGTGCTCAGATCTGCATGTCCACACTTCACCTGTCATATCCACTTTGGTTACAATGGTAGCCTAACGCATCATGCCCAGAAATAATAACCTAAACAAAATTGCGGAGGGTAGAATGTAGGTTGATTGTTTCCCAGATGGTTAGAAAGTATCAGAGATGGAGGAATAACGTTACTCGTCTTTATTTCTGTGCATCAATGTAGTCCAGGGCTCATTGTCTCTCTGGTGCATGGCTGAAAACTTGGTTGCTTTCCATGCGCAAGTTAAATTCCAAAAATCATATGCAACTTGCGGCGAATCCATATTGCAAAATCACATCGTTATGTAAGGGATAACGGCCGACGAGGTGAACGGTTCTACAGAAATAATGGCAAGGTGGAGTTTAGAACTACAGCGACGCGTGCAGCGCGCAGACAAAGTTACTCCACCAAGCCATTATTTCTGTAGAACCGGTCACTTCGAAGGCCGTTATCCCGCTTATCTCCCGTTTCTATGTATCTCTTGTTTATTTAAAGAAGCGTATAAAACATAAAATAAACATGAAACTCCAATTTAAAAGAAGTTAACCTGTTCGGCTGCTTATTGTTGTTATATTTACCATTCTAAAAGGCATTCATATGGAACAGTGATCAGTTATAAGGTTTTTTTTTGGAAATACTTCCAAAGTAGCCAGTTATCCGAGAATAATGGTCACCCATCGGCCAATCAGAGAAGAGAATCGCGTTCTGAATCAGAGAAGAGAATCGCGTTCTGAGAATCGCTTGGCCTCCGTGCTGTGCGCGTCGCCGGAGTTCTAGATTCCACCTCGCCACCTCGGAGGTCGTTATCCCGCTTATCTCCCGTATCTATCTATCTCTCGTATATTTGAAGAAGCGTATAAAACGTAAAATAAATATGCAACTCAAATTTAAAAGAAGCTAACCTGTTCGGTTTGAGTACTACTTTCAGTTGAAAGTAGATCTACAAGGTTGCTTATTGTTGTTATAGTTACCATTCTGGAAGGCATTCATATGGAACGGTAATCAGTTATTAGATGAGTTATTTTTTGGAACTACTTCCAAAGTAGCTAGTTATCTGGAATTAATGGCCACCTAGCAGCCAATCAGAGAAGAGAATGGCGTTCTGAAGGGAGATAAAGCAAAGGAAAAGAAGAGATAACATTAATCAGTCACTTCCATCCACCTGAATTCCACATGCTATTGTCCATGTCGCACTGTAAATGACAAAGTGACATGGTGATCCTATCCATGGCGTTAAACTACTCAGGCAGTAAATCGGATAGGAATCCATAGTGGGTTGAATTAGAGTTAGAAAAATAGGAATTTATATGGTTTTCTGCTGTTCAGACCCCCGAAATTAATTCTAGGTACAATCTGGATAATATGCAGAAATTGGATTTGGGATGCCAAACTGAACAAATCTTAGACTGGACAAAAAGTGCATCTGCAACAAATTTGTTGTCCTTTAATTTTAAAACAGAAAGATTAAGCTAATTATGAAGTTTTTTCCCATTTGTCTACCACACACAAATTTTGCACATGTACACTGGTTACAAATGTGTAACACTAAATTTGAATATGTAATTTTCATTTTGCGTGCTTACACTTAAGTCACAAATGTGTAACAGTACCTTTATACTCACGACCATTGTAAACAGAAAATCGGAGCTACGCATTCATAAGTCCTCTCTTAAAGCTGTATTCAGCAAATCTACGTAATTCTGAGACTTAGGCAAAAGAAAAATCTAAATCATACAACTCTCTGGTCCCTCCCCTAGTTACTCCTCAACTGCCCCTCAACCCCCCAAATCCTATCCTGTGCATCAGAGAATCACGCACTTGACACTTTTGCTTTTTCCAATGGGAAGAGAGAGGCATATACCTTTACCATGAAAAGGTACTAGAATGGAACAAACATGTAATGCATCATAACACTTAAAGGAGAAATTTGGTGTGATAAGGAGCAGAATTTTGATACGTTCTTGCAGGCTGGAGAAAACCACTTGCTAGTTGTAGCTTCCAAGGACACCCAGCTAGGCCTACTTGTAGCCGAATCGCTGTTTTAACCATAGAAAGACCCAAAATAGCCCCACACTTTGTTTATTGTAAAATGACAGTTCCAACATTTAAAACTAGGCATTGACGTAGTTAACTGACTGTCACATCCATTTTTTTTTTTTTTTTTGTTTTAAAGGAGATTCTCCTTAAGATTTGAGTATACACCACCAGATGTGCTTTTAAACATTTGTGACTGTAGTGGACACATACAAAATTACAGTGTAATATACACATTTGTGACTTTAGTGTGCACTGCACATGCAGAATTTGCAGTTGTATGGGCTAAAGACATATGGAACAAATATACCTTGATTAATACCTTTGTTCATATCTTCGTTAACCACCCTGGTGGAAGATGTGCTAATCAATCACATATTGTGGTTAGTCCTTTAAATTCAAATTCTTATCTTGCATCATTTGCTTTAGCCTCTCAATTTCGGTGTCTTTTTCTTCCATCTGTTTCTTGAGCTCTGCCTCTATCATTGCCTCTATTGCTCTGTGCTTTTTATGCTCCCGCCAATAGGTAGTACTACTGTAGAATCTCTCTTCTGGCACCATGTCCTCTATCTTCTCAAGCAGCTCTGTGATCTGAGTGTCATTAGGTCTGTCCTTAACGTTAAGAAGGTGACACCTGTCCCCACATTTCTTTACAAGCTGCTGGAGCTCCTGGCTCCCTGTCTGGAGCAACTCCTCCACACTCCTCTCTCTCTGCCCCTCAGCATGGGTGAAGAGGATCAGTGTGTGTCTCCAACAACTCTCCCCAAAAATAATCTCCATTTTCTCCAGCATCCTCCTCTCCTCCCCTTCAGACGGCTCCACTGGAATCAGCAGGAGGAAGGCGTGAGGTCCTGGGGCAGACAGACGGACACAAAGCCCCACGTCCTGTCTCAAGTCCTTCCATGAGAGTTCACTGCAGAACCAGTCTGGAGTTTCCACCAGGGTCACCCGTCTCCCAGCCACCTCCCTCTGTCTGCTCTCACTGTACTGGGTCTCTGTGGATGTGTGTGTGAGTGTGTGGGTGCCCAGGATGGTGTTTCCTGCTGCCCTCTTCTCAGCTGCACTCCCCCCAGCAGCACCAGCCTCAGCTCAGACACAGCAGGAGACACTGGGGGGGCTGGACCAGGACTCTCTCCTCCACCTGTAAAGACAGACAGATAATTACTCCAACAGCGATTTGTCCCAATATTCATAAAGTGGTTTACCACTAGTACCTGATAAAGAATAAGAAAACTTTCATGTGGGTATTTTTTTGCCACAAGGAATTCTCCTGCTCATCTTGTAAGCTATAAACTAGCATAAGCTCTTTCACTGCATTGCGGTGTATGATGTGCTGTGACAGTCAATATGTTTACATGCACATCATAATTGAGATATTTGTAATGATAAGTGCTGTCAAATGAATTTAAAAATCATGATTAATCATATTAATTAATTTTTTTGGATTAATCACTTGAGTTAAAGGGCCCTATTTTGACAACGCAATGTCAAATGATGTTTGACGCATGGCGCATGAAAAGAGCAAAATGCCACCGGCACACCCCAAAACAATATTAATGAATACTGGTTTTAACAGGGGGTGTGACTGGTGAAGCATACTGTAGTACAGAGCATGGGGCCTGACCAAATATCAGGGGGGCATCACAAAACATTTATTTCCCTTTTTCATCAGTTTTTTTCTTATATTTTTAGAAAAGGGAGGGCAAAACTCTATTCTGGCCAAGGGCACCAAAAAGGCTTGAACCGGCCCTGGCTGAGCTAATGACTGTAAGTGAGAATATGGGCTACACAATACAGAGGTTACATAATGAGAGTTTTAGAATTTTAGTCGACACTCACTGAATTTGCCTGTTGTAGTGCAGGCATATGGCCTACCTGCGATTGTAGTGAGCGCTATCCAATAAAATAATATTTTCCTTGTGTTCAAATCTGCTTGCTTCTTGCTGTTTTCTAACTATGCAGAATGTACGCGCCTCATGTTTTATAAAATTCTCAGAACGTCAAAAATGTTTCAAGAGTCAAAACTAGAAAAGCACTCAGAGAGTGCAGACATCCACCAAAGCAATACGGTCACTGACACAACATAAATTGCAGATGGCATTCCAGACCTGTAATGCACATTTTACCCCTACATTTCCAGTGTTTGCTATTGTAGCCTAAGGAATCTTTTTTAAAATTCCTGACTCCATATATCTTCCTAGGGCAAAGAGGCTACATAAACAAAATAACACATGGTGTATGTAAACAAACTTTTAAACAATCACCACAACATGTTTGGCTGGTGACAGGGGGACAACCCATGGTCTCCCGAAATAGATGATGAGCTGAGCTTTTCATTAACTATTATTCAAAGCACAGTATAGCAAGGTGTCAAAATTAGTTATTTTTGGAAGTGGGAAAAGGTGAAAATTCAAAGGTCAAAGACAAAGTTGCCTCAAAATGGCAAAATGCCAAACAAAAGGATTTTCTCAAAAAATGGAGAATTTTTGGATATGTGTAAGGGCCATAACTTACATTCTGCATCTCTACCATATTAAATATGTAGGTTTCTAACACCCCACATGGCCGTTTCAAGTCCTTAATTAAAAGGACCTCTTGATGTTTTCTAACTTTGAGCATGATCCTAAGAGACTGTGGTGGAGTTAAGTTAGCTTAATCAGATATCAGCAGTTTGCAGACGAGTGGACTATTGCACAAATTCAAAAAACGGGTTTACAGCCAACACTTTGTTCCCAGAGGGCATATATTGAAACCTTACGATTTAACAGATGTGACGGATGTCACGCTTCTGATAGTTGGCAGACGCAGTTTAGTACCAGGACTTTATACAAACAAAAACCTGTGGTTGAGTCCAACAGTTCTGGTGCGATTATAATTAGAAGTTGCCAGAAATGCTCACAGGCACTTTTTTGGAATAGGGGGTAGGGCATTCGAAGGCATCGTTTTTATAGAAATATTTGAGATACTGACATCTGGCATTCCGGCCATTGGCATCGTTTGAAGAGATCAAGATCAATTCAGCAAGAATCGTCGGGTTTGTTGTCGCATAGCTTACTTCACGACCAAGCTGGTGCATAACGTAAGCGATTGGGTGAAATCAGATTTAATCGCTTCAAACCTCTACAGTTCACACCTCTAGCTTGCAATCGTCTGTCAATGGTGAAATGCCAGACCCTTGTACGAAGCTAAAGCGTAGACCAAGGGGATGGCCAAAACAAGGCTAGGAAAAAAAAGACCAAATTGGACCAAATACTGGCCTTTTTAAGAATTTCTTATTTGCAAATTCTGATGAAAACTCATTGGGAAACATTTTAAAATGCAATTGTATCATACATATTTATTAATCTTCTGGATAAATTTGTCACATTTAAAATGAATAAATAGTGTCATGTGAAAAATCATTCCACCAATACCATGTGCATCACCAACAATACCATGTGCATTAGCCATGACACTCTCTTTCCATATCTGTTCGTCTTTGAAGGTTTGCAAGGCCAAACATCAGCTAGTCTTTTGATACAGAAGCACACAGAAATATGTACAGCATTCTGAGACAAACATTTCCAACCTGTGTTCCTTAATTCATAACCAAGCATATTTCGAACAGAGTTGTCCATTTCAGCCCTCTCCAAAACAGTTGCACCTCCTACTGCTGTTGAGAAACAAATCAAAGGTCAAATGAGGCTACAAAGGTCAAACAATAGCTCAATTTCCATACTGAAGTAAAACAGTTGTTATTGAAAGGAGAACTTCAGTGTGATAAAGACCCAAAGTATTGTAACATCATAAGAAGCTGGAGCATTTGCCGGGAGCAGAATTTTGGTATGTTTGTGCAGACTGGAGAAAAGTGTTAGTGGCCAAATTGCTGTTTTAAACCATAGAAAGGCAGGTTTATAGTATAATGACAGTTCCAACATTTAAAACTTAGTATTGAAAACTGTACAGATAGCTACATACCCCCTAGCTAGGTTGCCCTGTAAGCTACAACTAGTGGTTTTCGCTGGCCTGCACGTACGTGTCAAAATTCTGCTCCCCGTCAAACGTTCCAAGTTTTTATGATATTGCTACTACTTTTTATAGCTACTACTTTTATTTTTTATGATATATTTTGTGTCCTTATCACACCGAACTTCTCATTTAAAGGATACTGTCAAATAAACAGGAGTGGAAGTGGCTGCACCACTGTGGACACTGTGGTAATAACACCCCCTTGGCCTAACCTAGTTAAAATTGTATGTCAGCTGCAACTACAGGACTGCGTGTTCTGTATTTTTCCCAAACCTGTGCCACCCGGTCGGAAGCGGTCCGTAGTCGACCAGAAATTGGGGACATTTTCGGGGACAGGTGCAGATGGTACATACTTTAGAAATATGTTGCTGCTTTTTTGTAACATGTACATGTACTTCATTAAAGTAGAAATTCATTTCCATGAACTCACCAGAGCAAATTACCATCTGAGGACCTCTTCCTACAGAGAGCAAACACATACAGTTAATGTGGTTATGATCGAGGGTGGGATAGGGATACATCACCATTTGACCACCTGACTATATCAAGGGATAAATGGGCATTAAATTAAAGTGTTACCTAATCTTTAAAGATAATACAATAATACATGTTTTAGCCATCTTTTTTGACATCCCACAAAGTTGGAGAGCACAAGAAATTTATTTGAGACCCTTCCTCTTCCCAGAATTGATTCAGATTGCCCATATTCCTACAGTATATGTCCTCTGTGGTGTCTATACTTGAATCAAGGGACTGAGACAACCATGGTGGAGGTTTGATTATCCGATCAGCAAGTTATCTTCAAGGAATTTTTAACTCTATTACCACCCCATTCATAATGTGTGAGATCAAAGTAAGCATGGGACATTATCCAGGCAAGGTTTCAGTTGACTGGGAATTCTTAGTTACTGTTTTAAAGAGGAACTATGCAAGACCAGCCTTTACTTTCGGTTTATACTAGGTTTATGCAACATTTTTCAC
The DNA here is from genome assembly GCA_027497455.2 of Sardinella longiceps. Taxonomy (NCBI): domain Eukaryota; kingdom Metazoa; phylum Chordata; class Actinopteri; order Clupeiformes; family Clupeidae; genus Sardinella; species Sardinella longiceps. The sequence goes on along the minus strand of JAODXP020000046.1, from coordinate 79,397 downwards.
CACAGAGCTTCTCAAAAGCATTGCTAACCAGTCTAACCTGATAAACCAGCCTAAATGTGAGATTGGATGTCTAATTTAGTCTGGCCCCAATGAATGGATACAACGGGAGATTGTTGATGAGCACAACCCGTTGTCTTTCAAACCATGTCTGTGCCCATAGGCCAACGCTCTGTCGTCGCTCCCTCAAAACCCTGACCGCTTTGATTCAAAACACATCTCTGCGTTATGATTGGTTTTAAACCCCGCCCGCTTTGATTCAAAACACCTCTGCATTATGATTGGTTTTGCCAGATTTCTGGCATTCTGGCAGGATTGGAGAATGATGCGAGGCTAGACCCACTCGCAGACAAAATATTCCCCCTACAGCTCCCCAAGACTGTACCACCAACCCACGGCCAAATATAGTATAGTGTAATTTGACATTTTCAAATATGCAACCTTTTAATAACAATTATTGTATTGTGAAAGCAAACCTCATTTCTTGATTTGATTTCAAATTGGCATTCTCCTGTCTTTCCCATGTTGACCTATTTTACTTACATTTTTATATCATTGTGAACCCTGACATCAGGGAATTCTACTTGAGACTCCCCATACTCTTTAACATTTAGTTGTATGATTGAATGAAGGGGCTGGGGTTAAACTAATGTATAATTCTTCCCATTGCTTTTCAAATATGTTAATTGTTTTGTCAATTGTTGACATTTTTTTACACATTTGTAATAAATTGCAATCAATCAATCAATATGGCCTTGATATTAGGCCTACATAAGCAAATACTGAAACTTCATTAACACTATAATGACCTCTACAAAGAAACAATCAATTTGCTATTTTCAGATACTTACTTGGTGTTTTCTCAGTTCTCACTAAAAAAAAGCAGAAGCAAAAATTAAGGCTCTTCAAGTAACACTTTGGTATAGCAATTATGCATGTTGTGTGTGTGTGTGTGTGTGTGTGTGTGTGTGTGTGTGTGTGTGTGTGTGTGTGTGTGTGTGTGTGTGAGTTAGTACTGTCACAAAAATAGCAACTCATTTCCACCAGTAAGAAACTGAATGCTAGGGTAGGTTGAATCCTTATTGTGCCCTGGCAAGAACCTGAAACTAATTAGCAGCTGGCTTTGTCCTTCTCTAAAGGGGCAATTCACACATATTCACTACCCCAGTGATTCCCCAAACATTAAGTATGTGACCAAGACTTGGAAGGAAAGTTTTGGACTATGTTAGTCCACTTTGATGCATGTTTACTTCACCCTCCTTTGGTCATGGAGGAGTGAGTCCAGTGTTATTCTATTTTCACTTAATAGTCCGGCATAGTTAAGTTAATTTTTTAAACCTGAGTTTTGTTTTTTTTAAATAGAGAAGAGGCTGGAGGGCTACGGCGTTTAGCTAGTCAAACACGGTGTAGAAAAGTTTGAAGGTGCTCTTTGGCAAAAAACGTCAATAAATCCAAGCAGAAAAAACAAGTGGGATGCCAAGGCACTCTTCTTAGAATAAAACCGCTTTAATAAGGCTAGTTCATGTTTGAACTTAAAAACAATGCCAACGTCTCGTGTCCTGATGAAGGCCTGGATTAAGGTTTGTACTGACACTACCCACCCCCTCTCAGTTAGGTTCCAAACTTCCTTCAGGACGCAGGTACAGACACCTTAACATCAGAACAAATAGAGCAAAGAACTCCTTCATCCCCATGGCAATTAATCAATTGAACAAGATGTGGGAGACACATACTTGATATTATGGACATTCATATTTGTTCTAATGCACAATTGACCTCTTTTTACTTTGTTAGCAATCTCCTTGTTTTTAACGGACGTATCTGACCAGTGGTCTGTATTTATTTATTTACATATTAACTTATATGTCTAGCTATCTATTGTGTTTGTACTATATTTGTGCTTTTTATTGTATGACTATGTGTGTTTGTTTATGTCATTCTGCTGTGCTGTAAAACAAATTGTCTTTTTAAGGACAGTAAAGCCTTCAAGTCAAGTCATGTATGTGTTGGTTGATTTCTCTTATGATGATTTCATATGATGGCTAATTTCACTTACCGTAATACAGCAGTACCCTTATCTCCTCCTGTTCTCCACCGTGAATGATTTGACAAGTATAGGTTCCCTCATCTGTGTTCTGTATATTTTTCAGTATCAGAGATATGTCTCCTCTACGCATATGCTGAGTGTCCATGCTCACTCTATACTCATATCCTTTCCCCTCTCTCACAACACCATTTTCATACAGGTAGATGCAATTAGTCTCCTTAAACCACCTTATCCCCATGAAGCTGGCACTTGTTTTTGTAGATAGGTAACAGGGAAGTGTGGCATCATCACCAACTGTTATCCATATAGGGTCATTTGTGGTAACCAGTTTAAAACCTGTGGGGAGGGGGTGGGGTGGGGTGGGGTGGGGTAGGGTGGGGGGACAAAAACACATCACGTCTCTCTCTCTCTCTCCAAATCTATCCCACTTTGTTGTATGCCGGTTCAGTTTACTTAACATCATACCTTTATTGGTGCACCACCAAGTTGCCATTTTGCATCCTGCAAAAGAGAGGCAGCATGTGTGAAAATCTTAACACTTGATCAAAAACTTCCTGCCATGTCAAGTATTAACTAGTGATGATGTCATTCATGTGAGTTCATGTGAGAATAAAGTTGAAATTCTTCATCAAAGTATGAAACAAAGACCATACCTTTACACAGCAGACAGCACACTCATGTGTGAAAAAGACTTCACATAACTTAACAGCCTCTGGGCAAAGAGGAACTGGATACTGGACAGGACACAGACCACATCTCTCTCTCTCCCTCTTTGAGTGCCAGTCTGCACTTCTTTAATCCGGTATATCATGTCACAAATAATGACAAATGCTAGCATTGAACCACCACACACACTGTTACATTGTTTCACTTTGTGCACCGTGCCTGGAACATTACCATTGGACCATTTTCTCTCTAGAGGGTGTGTAGAGGCTGATAATGTAATGACTGCCAATAACATAATAATTTTGAAAATTTTTCATGTAATAAAGCTAATAATGTAATAACTTGCCAATAATGAGAAAATGTTTGAAATAAGACGCATACAGGAACTCTGTTGTCGCAACAGAGCATGCGTCATAGAGCCGTCAGCCGACAAAGGAGCTGTCAGAAATGATACACAGGGCCTCAGTAGTCAAATGACAACGTAATAAAGTTATTACATTATCCGCTGGTTATTACATTATTGACTTACATAACTGCTGCCAAAAATTATTTACTGGTGTAACACTTCCTTGCTATCTTCTATTACAATTGTGCCTTTTAAATAGCCTAACTCAGTGGTTCTCAAACTTTTTTCCTCATTTTGGAAAGCAGAGAATTTTCACGCCCCACCTGGAAGGCTCAATTTGCGCTCAATACATGTACATTATCATTGTCCGTGATGAATACTTTGCGAGTACAGGATTTTTGTCAATGTCAGAGTTTTCATTTTACTAATTCATAAGAAAATTTCTCTTGAACCCCTCATCACAGCAACTAGCAAATAACACCACTGGAAAGCTCAATTTACTGTCATATACGCATATCTGACAAATCAAAGCATATCCTCTATGAATTCGGGGGGCATGGTGCAACTGTTGGTCGATCACAAAGAGATGTCTCGGCCCCACCTGTCGTGTCAAGGCCTCACAGTTTAAGAAACACTGGCCTAGCTGTTTACCCTCACTCCCAATATCTTTTCAGTGGCCTATAGCTCTTGCAGGTGAGCAGTTATGGTCATTATGGTTTTGATAATAATTTCTGATATTTAGAGTATTTCTTGATGGTTACAGTGATCCCTCAGTTCCTAGCCATTGAAGCCTTTCAGATGTATTTCATAACATTCAACATCAATATGCACCAAGGAGCAAGGAAAAATTCCCTTACCTATGACAGAAACCTTGGGCAGATCGATGGGGCAGGGGGCTAACCCAACTGTCTCTGGATTAGTCTGTCCTCTTAATCTCTGTTTGAACCAGTTCAATTTAAAATCAAACATAAGAGCATTCCATTCCACAGAATCAAACCGATCAAGTCAGATCACGAGACGACTGACCAGCAAGATAAGGCGAGGATAGGTCAGGCTGACTGAGGTTTATGGTCTTTTAAGCAGTTTCATTTTTGTGAGCCTCATTTAGGTAAGGTTGGCTTATGATTCATCTGTTGCATCAGATTTCCTGGTTCTTTTTCTAGCCCTATTCACACTCAAACTGTCCATGAGCTGTCAGCTTGCAGTGCCTGTCGGCTTGTGCATTCACACCAGAAATTGTCTCTACAGTGTTCTACATGAACCGGCTGCCATTAACCTCACTCACGTCAGATGATTCGTAGCAAGGCTACTCCATCTGAGATCCATTCATAAGAGAGTTGTTTCAGAATACTGGACATCATCAAAAATTCTTGCATATAATTGGACAAACCACTTGTCCGTCATCTTACTTCAACCACTTAAATCGAAACCTACCAGTTGCATCCTGTGATCCCACGCGATTGCTAGTTTTTACACCTGTTCCAAACGAACATAAGCGCTGGAATATGTGGCATAATTGCCACAATACTCGATTCAACTCAAATAATGTACAGTAGATGTCCCTTTCATATATTTATAGATGAGTAGATGTCCCTTTCATATACTTATAATGGATTTTGTATACACAAAATCCATTATAAATCTTCACATTAAAATATACATAAAGTAGTCTATATCCATAATAGTTGCTGTTAATAGGCATAAATAGACCTAGTATTATAAAAAAGGTCTAAAATCTATCTCTTCATTCAGACCAGGATAGTGAAAGGCATTACATCTGTCTATCCAGAATGTTTCCCTTTGCAGTAATCTATTTAGGCGGTCACCTCCTTGAATATGTTTTTCAATGTGTTCGATCCCCCCAAATCATCTTTATTGTGGTGGGAAGTGAAGTGGCGTGCCATGGGGTAGTCTTCATTGTTTATTCTAATGGCATATTTATGTTCTGCCACTCTATCTTTTAGCCTCCTCTTTGTGCGATCAATGTAAAAACAGCTGCATGGGCATGTGAGACGATATAAAACAAAGGAAGTATAACAATTAATGAATCGCTTAATTTTCCTTAACTCCTCTTTGCAGTATGTTTGCACAATGGTTGCATGATTTCTGTAGGCATTTATAGGTTCCTATTGGTCGCTTTAACCAACTCTCCTCTCTTTTTGCTGGTAAATAGCTACATGAGAGCTTATCCCAGAGGCTAGGGGCCCTTTTGTAGCAAAAGGTGGGGAAGTCCTGAAAAACGTCTTTTAAGGAGGGGTCACTCCTAAGGATAGATACAGACGGCAAGTCCGGTTAACGCCCCCAAAATGCGAGGGTGGAGTCAGCGTGGGGGATAACAGAGGCCAATTTAACATTATGGTGAATGGACAAGGTAGAGAAAATTGGTTAACAATAAAAGATCGCTTAGTAAAATTGAACAAAGTCCATATTAGATGTTTTGTCTAATCATGACCTGTTTGCCTGCTTGTGTTTTGACTAAAATAATTTCCCCATCATTTGTTTATTGCAATTACACTAACAGAAATGTCATGAGCTGTCTCTGCTCCTGTCAAAAGTAAAGCAACTTTCAATCACAAGTCTGATTAGCTCAGATAAGCAAGCTAAAGTTAGCTACATTTACTGTGGTGATCAATGAAGTTGGCTAGTTAGCAAGCTAATGAAGCTAACAAACATCATCTAAATTGTCATCAGTATCGCGTTTGGAGGGGTGTCAAGTTCAGAATTCACATCGGACTATCTGACCATCATTACTACCTTCAGGCATTGCCCTCAAAAATGTGTCAGGCTCCTTGTAGATGGTGCTCAGTGTAACTTCTAGCTTAGCATGCCATTGACTTCCCCACTGTGTGAGCCTGCTCTTTCCCCAGATGGGACTATTTTTCTCTAATTCCCCCACAGCGGAGCTATATTTGTGGGCGTGGTCAGACTTGCCGTCTGTATCTATGTCCCAATTGGATTTTATGATGTTAAAGTTACAGCTATACATCCAATGTATGGTAACGTGGTATTTGAAGTAGCCTATCTTTAGAAATTGTGCACAAAATGCAATTTGTGATAATCCTCCATGACACCATGATGACAAAGAAACTAAAAAAAAAAATCATGATCAACAACAGCTGGAAAAAATGCTCATTAATGATAAAAAAAGACGCCCCTAAAAGAGGAGACCTCATTGGCTAAACACACAGGGAAGAGGCAGACACAAAACATCCAATGAAAAGCCTAATTGATGAATAAAGGGAGGGGCAGAAGCACATAATAAACCAAATAAACAAACACACCTACTGTAGCAACGAAGGCAGAAAAAAACAAGACTGTGAAAGCCATCTTTGATGTAGAAATTTATGTGCTTTGGCTAAAGGTACAATTTCAATATTTTGAGCATTTGCAAAATAAAACATGGACTTTGTGGTTGTAACTTTGATTCTATGGTATACTTAGCCAGTAATTAGGAAAATATGATTTAACTATAGGTCTTAATTCATTTATATCATCTTTAATGTATCAAAGCTCAAAAGCTGTTATTAATATCAAATATTTACCTACTTGTAGAAAATGTACAATAACTTGTGTGAACTGCATAGAAATATTAAAGATCTGATGTCATTCACGTACAAGATATGGTACTGTGAAATAGATAGCAAAAAATTAGTCATTTTCTTGCCATTTTCAGCAAAGCATTACTCAGCAAATGTGCTAATGTGAAAGATGTACTTCACAGTGTAAAGACACATACTACTTTAGAATATGTCCTGAAAATGTCATAAATGTGGCATGAAAACTCCAAGAAACAGTTTGTGGAACATGGACATTTTCTCAGAGCTCCACTTTCTTGACACACCTTTTTTAAGACCCCATATCTCAACAACTATAGAAGATACAATGGTAATATTTCACATAATAGGTTCTGGGTATGGTAACACTATTCACAAAAAGTTGGAAGCAAATCCAAGATGTTCAGGTGGAATTTTTGTCTCAGATTTGTTGATTTGGCACGGAATGACCCCTTGGCTAATCTTTGTCCAAACAACATCAAACTTGGCATTGCACTCACTCGTGTCATTAGCAAGATGCATACCAAATTTGAGGTCAGTCGGACGAACGGTTGCAGTTATGCATGGAACACACGGACAGATACACACACAAACAGACACACAGACCACTGAAATATCCCTGATGTCCAACATGTCTCTTAACCTGTCCTTCACTGACACTGTTTTCAGAAAATGATGAAAGTTTTTTTAAATTAGTTTTAGCAATTGTCAAATACTGTATTCAAACACATAAAGTAATACTGATACACTAAAATAAAAAGAAAATGTATATTTGGAATGCATAATATTGTAAAATAAACATATGAACAAAAAAAATAAGGGAAACTATCTGGGTACAGTGCAGTAGGCTACTCCTTGATTGTCATCTGAGATGTGTGAAATACATGCATTCTAGTTTCACCTGACTATCAATTACTACTACAATTGAAATTTGATGAAAGCAATGACAAATACAACTCTGTTTTCTCCATGTAATTTTGAGAATGTAATTTCAGTTTCAAGAAATGAGCCAAAACACTAAAGGAAAAACTGTAAAGATAATGAAGTGTTAATCGCAGTATCCAATGAACAATTGAATTTACTCACCAAATGGTTTTGCCAAACATTTAGCAAATTATTTCAAGCAACAATCAAATGGGTCTTACCTTGTACCACAGAAGAAATTATCTAACAATGCAGTTTTTCTTACAGCCACAATTTTTATTCACATGCCAGTTATATTCCAAAGAGGGTGTGCTGTTGTCCCGTCAAAAACATATTATAAATTTTCTGCAGTTGAATTGATCTCTGAATTAATTTTTCTGTATGTATGCCTGTAGCTTTACTGAATTTCATTTCAAAGACAAGTTGTTTATATTACATTATTACTTCCTCATTCTGCAAGCATGGATTGGGGTTGGGCTTGGCTGAAAGTGTATCGTCATTGGCTATGTTCTGTTATGACAGCCCATGCATGGAACAAGTTCAGTCCTGCATGTTTGAGTGAGACACAGACTAATGTTCCACACTGAGACTAGGCTATATCTCCGTACAGACCACCGTCCGTATGCAATACTGCTTTAGATAATATAATGTTGCTCCAGCACAGTATACTGAAACTGTATGCTATGTGCCATTATCGCAGAAACTCAAGGTGTAGGTGGGGGACACACAGTAATTTAATACTTATAAGTATTTAATACTGTTGTCTTTTAGACAAAGCAAAATACCTAAAGCATGTTTGAACAACAGGGAAGTGTACAGTACAATTTGCTTGATTACAAAATTAGTGATTTAGGTGTGAATGTAAGATGAACAGCAAGTACAACAGACAAAGCATGATGCAAAGAAGACTAATCCCATTTCCATTTCTGAGATGATGACAGCTGTTACATGTAGGGAATATTCTGGTTTTAACAGAATATCAGCAATGTTTGGTTTACAAGTGAGTCATTCAAACTCCTCGTTCTCATCACATCTCAACACACACACACACACACACACACACACACACACACACACACACAAACACACAGACAGACAGACAGACAGACACACACACACACACACACACACACACACACACACACACACACACACACACACACACACACACACACCTCATTCAGTCACATCAGGGTTGGACTGGAAAAAATGGCCCAGGCAGTTTTGGTCATTGCAGCCCATTATGATTTCATTCAATAATAACTTAATGGCAAGCTAAAATAACACTGCAAAATGCATGTAATTTTTTTTAAACAGTCTATAGCATGACAGATAAAATTGGACTAACTATCCCATATGAAAAAGATTTATATAAAACTGACCTTTTTCCTATATGCTGTATAAGAATCTTATATGTAGGGGAGTCAAAGCTCATACAAAATGCATATAATGTGAAACTTGATTTATATAAATTTTACAATGTTTTATATGTTGTATAAGAATCTTAAATGGAGTTTACCAGGGAATCATACATACATAAAATACATACAATGTGAAACTTATAACTTTGCACCTTATAAGAATTGTATATGATACTTCCCATGTTAAAAAGATTTACATATCAACTTTACAATGTTTTTATAGGTTGTATCTCAGATGGGGTTTGTAGGGCAGGCAAACCACATGCAAAATACTTAAAAATTACATAGATGAAGCTTAAATAACTATGTCCTTACTAAACTAATACAGCATGTTAGTGCAATGTGTATTGCAACAGACATGAAGTTACACAAATTCAAAAAGTTTTAATGGGTTCAGTGTATTGCAAAGTGTAGTAATTTTACCACGAAACAACAGAGACGGCCCGACAACAAGTAGTTGAGAGACAACTCGAGTTTAATGCAACACAGTTCCGAAACCGGGAGCTCAACAGCCGCAATGCACACAGGCAAGCAGACAAGATTCGAACTCCCCGATCGTAGTAACAGTCAGACATTTATCTGTACACAAATTGCCCCTCATAAAACATATGGATGAACCATAAACATTCCAAACAGACTGAACCACAATAGTATAGGAAGCGAACTTTTCTTTGAACCTTTTGTGCGTGCTTTTATGACCGTCATTGGGGATGCTGCGACAGCGTGTTTCCCAGGACTTGGTTCCGCACCCCCGGAACTTTGCCAGCACAGGTGGACATCTAATTGTGCCGATTCCGGACTCAGCTGTCACGACACTGGCGCCGGATCCGGACTCAGCAGTTTATGACTAGTTAATTATCCTTTGCCGCAATTTAAAGACGCGACCGACTAAACATTTTAAAGTCACACTTAGTTAGTTGCGCATTCCTGAAAATTTTCCCACAAAAGGATTATGGGAGTGAAAGGACACTCAAAAGTTTTGCTCATTTTTGGGAAAGTGCACTTAAATTTGAAAAATGGAAATGTTAGTGGTATTAAGTTTCTACGAAGATATTATGTTCATCAAACATGTTGGGATTTACAGTGTTTACAGGCAAAGACGATGACAAATGGTACATTACATAACATGGTTAAAGTATCTGATATTGCACAGCACTAAGAAGTGTACAGGCAGTATATATGAAGAGTTCAGATGCAAAACCCCCAAACACCATTTTTGTGAAAACTGAGTTAATGATATTGTGTGAATCCTGTATAAATCTAGAATATGTAAATGAAATGTTTTTGTGAAAAAAATAAAATAAAACCTACTCCCCGCCATGTCTAAAATATCTGTTTACAATCAAAACACTAAACGCCTGATAAAAAATGGCCTTTTTCTCAAAAAGTGGTCAAGTGAAGTTAGGGGTTTTGCATCTGAACTCTTCATATGTACGATGTCCAGTAAAGTCCATGTGCATGTGAGTATGCTGCAATATATGTAATAAAAAATAAGTAAAAAAGATTGTATGGTATGAGAAAAAAGTAAAAAGTCAAGAGCACTCAGCTAAACTAAAACAGAAACAAAACAGGACTACATCAAATGTGTCCTAAAGATTCACAAGTGGACTATTTACATAAATCTTGGATTCCACAAAGATATGTTTCCCATTTTTGTAAGGTGGGGTTCATATGCTCAAAATGTTTTTATTTATTTTATAAGAAATACAGGTACACAATGCAGACCAAACCTAGACACTGACAAAGTATGTAGTGAGGCCATAAGGTTTGCTACCTGATTGGAATGTATTGTGTATTCTGATACTGCTTGAAAGCAACTGATGTGTGACAACCACTTGATTCACACCAATTGATCACTGTTGACTTACTGTCTCTAGAGGGTAATACATGCTCTAGGGGCGTCGTAGGGGGAGAAGGGGGACTGAGTTCCCAGGGCCCCAAGTGGTGGGAGGGCCCTTGAGGTGTCTGACATTGTATTCCAGGCTGTGAGGGGGGCCCATGGCTGCTTCTTGTGCACAGGGCCCAGAATTTGGTGCTACGCCCCTGCATACTCTGTCCTCTATTGGTGGGAAGATCTGTGTCTAGTAGCCCAACACAAACAGAATGATGAAATGATTGGTGGTAATTATATGTTTTCAAAAAGACATCAAAGCAAAAAGTTGTTCTCTTATTTTATACTCACCATTTACATATAGGCCTACTTTCTGTCCTCCAGCGAGAAGTCTTTGCACCCTCATTGAATATATACAGTATATATATATATTTTTTTTGTTAAGCTGTTTGTTTTTCTCCAGTAACTCAGAAGAACTGATGTAAACTACTTAATGACTAAAGTATTGATTTGGTGAGTCAATACTGTTGGCTGTTTTAGGCTGTCCAATAGTTGGATATTCCCGGCCAGCAGTTTCTTTTCGGGCGTCTCCGGTAAAGTTATCTTGGTCTCCAGCTTACAAGTCAAGTTCTCCAGTATCTCCAATTGTTCATTTTCTCCCTTTAGCTGCTCATCACTGATCTCCGCTAAAAAATTAATTTTGCTTAGGGCAACCAAATGTCCCTGATCCTGTAGTTGCTGTCTGTGTCATCTCTCTCTTATTCCCCTCTAGTCTTGTCTGTTCCATCTCTCTCTCTATCCTTCTCTATTTGTTGTCTAATCTGTGCCATCTTTCTTATCATCTTCTATTTGTTGTTTCAAGTCCTCCCACTCTTTATTCTTCACCTGCAGATGTTTCGAGTCCTCTACCTTCACCTCTGGTTTTGTCCATTTCTTCTGGGAGTTTTTCTTCAGTCTTACCTATCCTCTTGTCATCTGCCTTCTTGTACTCTATTTTGTTTGACTTTGGAAATTTGACAATTTTGACAATTGTAACATCTTCAATCATACCATTCTTCTCCTCCAGCTGTTTTTTTCTCAATCCCTATGTTCCTCTTCTCCAATTGTTTCTTTCTCTTTCAACTGTACTTCTTTTTCCTCTAGTGCTTTCTTGTTCTCCTTCAACTCATCGACCAGTTTCAGCCATGCAGAAAGAGCTGGTGGAAGCAGGTTTTATTTTGCTGACACATTTTGGAAATAAAATAATGCATACTGCAAAATATATTTTCAAATTAAATGATTATTTGATAAATTAAATTATTCGTATTATACATCACCATCTGAATTAGCAACATTACCAATATGGTTGCTGTTTTTTTGGATTATCAATTTCACAAGCTTAATATGAAATACCAATTTAACCATGATAGTGTGTTATAATGTCTACACTGATAGGACAGATCCTCTATCTCAAAAGAAGCCTGTTGCACATCATCACCCACAAAAGTAACAACTATAACAAACTAGAGGAAAACAGTGTGGCTGAACATTTGTCAGACTCACCCAGAGACAGGGCAGATTCCCCCATTTCCTCTCTCTGTTCAACAGTGATCTCCTCCCTCACTGTGGAGCCAAAGCAGAGAAATTATCTGTAACTGATATGGGACACAAAGGGGTTGGATTCACTGAAGTTTTTACTTTTCCGTGTTGATCCTGACCATCAAACCAATTCCTTGTTTTAAATGTTAAGGCCCTCATTATGATATCAATAAAGTGAAGGGCTACTTTATGAGCCTATTTCATTATTTGAAACAGCATGTTATATGCCATTCACAGAAATGATCAAAAACAGTCTGCTTTGGCATACACAAACTTGCTCTCCGACGAATGTTTGAAACAACACATTTTTGCAGTATACTGTACTTCTGGTCCATTTCACACCAGAATTTCCTGTAAATCTGCGTTCGGCAAGTCTACGTAATTTCGAAACGTAGGCAAAAAATTCAAAATCATACAACTCGTTGGTCCCTCCTACACTTCTCAATGGCCTTTCAAATCCCTCCCTCGCTGCAGCACGTTGTCAGCAGCTTGCTCACAACTGTGATCGACAGGCAGTTGTCCCAATTGTCTTTGGTTATCCCTCCCTCCAAACCTGATTGGTGGAAAGCTACACTGCAATGACCATTACAGGGTTCAGATGGAGCTAGATCATTTTTTTTTTTTTTTTTCTAAATAGCCTTTTTCATGTACTACTTCCATAATAATGGGACAATTCCACTAAATTTGACCTTGAAAGGCTTGCCGCATACAGCTTTAAGTGGTTGAATAAAAGACATTGATGAGCAAATTATTGTAATCATATCCCCAATCTGGTCATTTTTAGTTGTGTGGAGCTCTGAGTAGGGTTGCCACCTGTGTCTGACAAAAATCCTGTAAATTTTGACCATCAAAATCGACCCTTTTGTTTATAAGCAACGGCGCCCATCGCACATCTAACCCAAGATAAAAATCACCCTTCTAGGCTGCAATTGTGTAGCTCTAATTAGTTGAAATGACACTTACTAGTTATTTGTTTAGTTAATGGCTTTATTCAATAGCAGGCCTTTATTATTTTGGCTTATTTTTTTAAAAAAAATTTTGTTGTGGACACCTGGGGGCAGTATTGGGGAAAAAGGGGGAATAAATAATTAGGTTCTGTTTGCTTTTAACTAGCCTGACATAGCCCGACCATAATACTGCTGTTCATCCGTATTCATGGTCTGGAGGTTCTTTAACCTTACGCGATTATACTGTGGGGGGAGGGTATTCACTTTTGGTTTGAAACAATTGGACAGCTCGTCTAATCAGCGTCGCTTATTGGCCGGTAGACTCTCTACCGATATAAACATGCCCAAGAGGACAGTTCCCAGACCATGAATACGGATGAACAGCAGTATTATGGTCGGCTATGTCAGGCTACTTTTTAACAGGATTAAAAAAATAAAATAAATCCGGGATAGACCATGAAAATCCAGGACAGGTGGCATCACTGAGGTCTGAGTGATTATCATTATCACGTCACCAAGATTGTTTTGACAACATAATGTGAGTTTGTCAGCTGGATTGAGAGTCAGGCATCAAATAGCTATTTATTTTGAATGAGCACTGAAATACTGGACATATTCATTGGATCGGTGAAAGACATTGCCATAGCATAGCCTCTCATGACAGCAAAATCTTGTTTGTTAGGTCTGTAGCAGACAGTCCCCTGTAATATGAGAAATCTGAATGGCTGCCTCATAATATTTTAAGCTCATACCCAACAGCATACCAAAAAAGATGTGCCAAGAAAAAAAGATTTTTTTTTTCTTTTCTTTCCATAATACAGGATGAGTTAATTACTGGCATCCTCCTATAGAGACATACACACACAATGCTCTCTCTTACTTACTGTAGCCTGTACCATGTGCAGCACCTAGAGGTGAGAGAGGAATTAATGAGCACACAAAATGTACTGCTTTCTGTTCACTGCTTGTGTGTGTGTGTGTGTGTGTGTGTGTGTGTGTGTGTGTGTGTGTGTGTGTGTGTGTGTTGTCTAGTACTTACCGGGACTCTCTATGTATGTTTTCCCTTAAGAAAGCAGAAGCACAGATTAAGCAATTGATTCTCAATGGAGACAAACTACCTGTACCCTAGACATTATATCTAAGCCAAATCAATAAGAGAAGAAAAAGGAAGAAATAAGTCCACTTACCACTGAAACCTAAACAAACCAGAAGCAGAGATGAGATAATCGATGAGAACCGATGGAGACAAACTCACACATTACATTAAGACATATGATTAACTCTGATACAGTATTCAATGTGTGCTTGTGTGTGTGTGTGTAGAGAGAGAGAATGTTAATAAATATCTTATTCATTTATCTTATTCTATTTTTTATTACCTCCGCCAAGGAGGTTATGATTTCAGTCACGTTGGTTGGTTTGTCTGTCTGTCTGTTTGTTTATTTGTTTGTCAGCAGGATAACTCGAGAAGTAGTGCACGGATTTGGATGAAACTTTCGGACAATGTGTATATTGGGACAGGCAAGAACTGATTCGATTTTGGTGGCGATCAGTGATCCAGAACATGATCTGGAATTTATATTGTGTCTATGACCACATTGCCTTGGCGCTTTTCTAGTTTATTATATATTGTTTAATTTGTCATTAGCTTTAATGGCATCAGTGGCAACAATGCCCTCTTGCAGCCGAGAGACGGAAGACTCACCTCTGATCAATTTGAATGTTCTCTCCTCCTTGTGTTCTCCACTGATGACCTGGCATGTGTACGACCCCCAGTCTCCCCATTTGCTCCTGAGCCAGAGAGACACGTCTCCTCTCTGCAGCTCCTGGGGGTCAACTCTCACTCTGCCCTCATAGTCCCTCCCCTCTATCACATGACCTTCCTTATACAGGTAGATACAGTCTGTCTCCTTAAACCACCTGATCTCCACGGCAACAGCACTGGTTTCAGGTGAGAGGTGACAGCGCAGTGTGACGTCATCATCAGTATCGGCACACCTCACAACACTCTCAGGGCTGACCAGTGTAAACTCTGCAGGAGGAAGTGAGTGGTTCAAATACACATTGGCATTGCATACACACTTAGCCTGGCTTTGCCAATCCCCTTGGTCTATGCTTTAGCTTCGTACAAGGGTCTGGTATTTCACCATTGACAAACGATTGTAAGCTGCAAACAACAGAAACCCGACTTTATCTCTCACAACTCCTGATCCTGCTTGCTTTTTAGCGCGGTATGGAATTGATCTCTGCAAACGATGCCAGTGGCCGGAATGCCAGACGGAGTCGTGGAGGGAAATGATTATTGAGCGGAGCTACATAGGAAGGCAAAGCGAATACACACTAGGGCTGTGCAATTAATTGAATTTAGATCATTAAATGATTATTTGGCATTTTTCATTGTACAGTAGGTCTAGATATTTCCGAAGCACTTCAACACAGATTGATTGACAATTAAATTGGATTTTCATTTGATTGACAACATGGGCTGAAAAGGTTCTATTGTATAGTTCTGTTGTAGGCCTATTTCATGTTACATAGCCTAATGTTTTTAAACCCCAAAATATTAAATAATCATGATTTCCATATTTACCAAAATTATTATGATCATGACTATTTTCATAATCGAGGATTATTGGGCGGGGGGGAGGGCACTCAGTTTTGGTTTGAAACAATTGGACAACTCGTCTAATCAGCTTCGTTTATTGGCCGGTAGACTCTCTACCGATGTAAACACGCCCCAGAAGACCGTTCCCAGACCATAGATACGGATGAACATTCGTATTATGGGCGGGCTATAGATACAGACGGCAAGTCTGACCACGCCCACAAATATAGCTCCGCCGTGGGGGAATTAGAGAAAAATAGTCCCATCTGGGGGAAAGAGCAGGCTCACACAGTGTGGAAGTCAATGAGATGCTAAGCTAAAAGTTACACTGAGCACCATCTACAAAGACCTTGACACATTTCTTAGGGCAATGCCTTAAGGTAGTAATGATGTTCAGATGGTTCAATGTGAATTCTGAACTTGACATCCCTCCAAACACGATACTGAGGACAATTTAGTTGAAGCTTGTTAGCTTCATTAGCTTGCTAACTAGCCAACTTCATTCATCACCATAGTAAATGCAGCTAACTTTAGCTTTCTAAACTGAGCTAATCAGACTTGTGATTGAAAGTTGCTTCAGTTATGACAGTAGCAGAGACAGCTCATGACATTCCTGTCAGTGTTTCTGCAATAAACAAACTATGGAAAAAAATGTTTTAGGCTAAACCCAAGCAGGCAAACAGGTCAAATTAGACAAAATATCTAATATGGACTTTGTTCAATTTTACTAAGCGATCTTTTATTGTTAAGCAACTTTCTCTACCTAGTCCATTCACCATCATGTTAAATTGGCCTCTGTTATCCCCCACGCTGACTCCACCCTCGCATTTTGGGGGCGTTAACCGTACTTGCCGTCTGTATCTATGTCAGGCTAGCCCTAATACACACGTTCACCTAAAAGATGAGTTCACCTAAAAGATGAGTCTTACCTCTGGTTGTGTCCCCCGCTGCCATTGGGAATGTCTGCAAAGGAGACAGATCACTGTGGGGTTGTCTTGGCAACACACTATTCCAAAATACAGTAGCCTAATTCAGTGCATACTCTTCAGCCAAGTACTTGTTCTATTTCAAAATAAGCACATACATTATCTAACATAGGCCTGCTCATGTGTCACGTTATTCTCACATGCAGAGCACTCTGTGTCAGCGGCAATCTCCTGACCAGCTGACCCAGGCCTGACGTCCACATCACAAATCTTTTAATCATCCATTTAAAGAGCAGCACCCTGATTGGTCAACTGGGTTTGTTTCATTTGAGCTCAGCACAGCAGCAAACTGTAGGTATAGTTAGCAACGTGCACTCTTTAATTCACTCTTTCACTCTTTAATTCTTTATAAAATATAAAGTGCTATTCTAAAACAAATTGTGTATTTGTCTCACCTTACAGATGCACTTCAGCTATATCCGAGCAAACTTGTTACTGTATACTGCAAACAGGAGAGCGCCTCTTCAGTTCAGAGAGATGTGGGGGCCATTTTGTCTCCCAGTCCCAGCTCCTGGTTTGGAATATAGTAGTGCAGTCCTGAGTGGCTTTTATTAGTCCTGTTCTCAAATTCCTCAGTGATTTGAACACTTTTCTACTAGTAGCTGTTTACATGCCATCTGAAGTTTTATCCAACCGAGTTGAGCGTTGAATCCAATGTCAAGACACTGACTGTGATCACAGAGGAAAGTTCAGTTCAGTGAGGTTTATAGTCTTTGCCTGTGTTAATGATTAAGCTGCACACCTCAACTCTTTGTCTTTATCATTTGTGTCGTGCTCCTCTGATTTGCTAAACCATACACACTCAAACACGCTAACCATGACAACCAGGGTGCTGTGTCATAAAGCGTCATTACTAGCTTCTGTTGTTATGCTATTGCTATTGTTATGACAGCGCAGTGTGACATCATCATTAATATCAGCACACCTCACAACACCCTCAGGGCCGACTAGTGTAATATCTGCAAGAGGAAGTGAGTGGTGACTTAATACACTCTGTCATTTCATACACAGGACTGTGCAATTGATCGGATTTACAGTAGATTGTGATTATGATTTTCAAGTCAAATGGTCTCAAAACTAATATCATCCAGTTGAAATTATTATTTTGTCTTTTTTCATTGAGCGGTAGGCCTAGACATTTCAAAAGCATTTCAATGTTCAAATGGTCTCAAAACTAAAATCATCCAGTTGAAATTATTATTTTATCATTTTTCATTGAACAGTAGGTCTATACATTTCTAAAGCATCTCAATGTTCAAATGGTCTCAAAACCAAAATAATCCATTTTAAATGATTATTTTGGCATTTTTCATTGTACAGTAGGCCCAGACATTTCCAAAGCATTTCAATGCAGCCGCTATGAATGACAATTAGCCTGACGAGCCAGCCTATCACATAAATGTAAAACGGATAAAACTAGTCAGCGCAACTAACAAGCGATTCAAACGACACTAAGCCCACTTAACTCTCTGTCCAGATAGAACGTTGTGATTTGCTAAACACCACAATGTCTGAATACGACCTCAAGCATATACATCTCAGATGTACATCTCTCTCACACCATTGAGGTCTGAGTACAACCTGGCGGTGGAAGACACTGATGTTGTCAAGACAAGATAACCAGGGTGCTGCATAAAGCCATAGCTAACTTCTGCCGTTATCTCCATTGCTATACTTGCTTTACTGAAACACAGAACTAAAACAACAGTGTCCAGAAATGCATCCAACACATAGATATTTAAATAAACACACACACACACATACACACACACACACACACACACACACACACACACACACACACTCCTATCTTTTGTGTCAAAATATCTAAGATTCAGTTGTGATATGACTGGGTTGAGCTTGTCTAGGCTGTGGAGGTAAAGCTCTGTATTTAAATGGAGGTAGTCTATTTATTTAATGTTATAGTCTATGAGAGGCAAGTGCCTGAAATATGCACAGATAATGAGGGTAAAAAGTAAACTCTTGTTGAATATTTAGTCCGCAGCTTTAATCACATAATGGTTTGCAGTTACACAAACAATGGTACAAAATGTGAGGCATAAAAAGACACAAAACATCAAGTGACTTCAAGGATGTCACAGTACAACACAATGCAATGCAGTGGAACAGCAATACACTGAGATGCATGAATTAATTATTGCAGTGACGTGCATGAAAAAAGCGATAAGAGTACTGTTCACACACTCCATCTCGCTCTCTCTCTCACACACACGCACACACACACACACACACACACACATTGCTGTTTAGCTCCCTATCTCTGTTTCTCTCCATGCATAAAAAAGTGATAGAGTAAAAATATTATTATAAATGTATGCATTTACATTTATACATACTGTATACACACTGTCTCTATCCCTCTCTCTCACACCACCACACACACACACACACACACACACACAGGGGCGCAATGGGAATTAAGATGATTCTGTGCCTGTCACTGAAATGAGGGCCCCAGAGAAAACTTGAATATTAAAATCAACGTCGAAAATTATTTTCTGTCAGGGCCCACAATTTCTAGTGACGCCCCTACACACACACACACACACACACACACACACACACACACACACACACACCCCCCTTGCTGTTTAGCTGTGAGCAGGTCCATATCCTCTTTACTGTGTGTCTGGTGCCATGACGTTGAGAAGAGTTGTACTGAGTCTCTGAATTGCCTCCAATATGTTCTCCATCTCTGTCTCTCTTTCATCAAGCATGTGTTTCATTCTCTCCATCTCTCTGTTCTTCTCCTTTGTCATCTCTCTCTCCCTCTCTCTATTTCTCTCCATCTCTCTCTCCACATCTGCCTTCATGCTGTTAACTCTCAGGAGTTCAGGCAGGATGATCTTCATGAGGTTTCTCTCTGCTTCAGCCCTGGCCTCTCTCTCATAGCTCTCTCTCATCTTCCTCTCCTCCTCGCATCTCTCCTCCTTCTCCACTCCTCTCTCCCTTCTCATGTCTCCCTCCATCTCATCCCGCAGAGCAGTCAGTCTCTGTAACTCTCTCTCCATTTCTCTCCTCTCATGCTCATCCAATTCCTTTGTGATGTCACTTCCTGCCTCTTCCTGCCTTCCTGTCATTTTCTCACTCAGAGTTTGAATCTCTCTTTCATATTCCTGAATCTCTCCCTCCATCTTTTTCAGATATTCTTGTGCATTTCTAAAATACTCTTCTCTTCTTTCTCTCTCCTCCTTCAGTTTCCTCTCCTCCATCTCTCTTTCTCTCTGCATCCTTCTCTCTATCTCTCTGATCTGTCTCTCTGCCTCCTGGTAGGTGTCACTGCTGTAGAATCTCTCTCTGTTTCCTGACTCCATCTCTTCTATCTTCTCTAGCAGCTGTGTGATCTGAGTGTCATCAGGTCTGTCCTTAACGTTGAGAAGGTGACACCTGTTCCCACATTTCTCTACCAGCTGCTGGAGCTCCTGGCTCCCTGTCTGGAGCAACTCCTCCACACTCCTCTCTCTCAGCCCCTCAGCATGGGTGAAGAGGATCAGTGTGTGTCTCCAACAGCCCTCCCCAAAAATATCCTCCATTTTCTCCAGCATCCTCCTCTCCTCCCCTTCAGACGGCTCCACTGGAATCAGCAGGAGGAAGGCGTGAGGTCCTGGGGCAGACAGACGGACACAAAGCCCCACGTCCTGTCTCATGTCCTTCTCAGAGAGTCCACTGCAGAACCAGTCTGGAGTTTCCACCAGGGTCACCCGCCTCCCAGCCACCTCCCCCTGTCTGCTCTCACTGTGCTGGGTCTCTGTGGATGTGTGTGTGAGTGTGTGTGTGCCCAGGATGGTGTTTCCTGCTGCCCTCTTCCCAGCTGCACTCCCCCCCAGCAGCACCAGCCTCAGCTCAGACACAGCAGGAGACACTGGGGGGGCTGGACCAGGACTCTGTCCGCCCACTATAAACAGACAGGACAACAAAATGCATAAAACAGTGTAAGCTCCCCTCAAAACATAATATAAAGAAACACACACACTCTCTCTCACACACACACACACAAATCATGAATAATTTTAATTGATCAGAAACCACAGCTGCCTTTTTAGTCTATATTTAGATGATGATGATTACCATTAAGTGATAATGTGATAGTTAGCACAGATTCCTATATCTGCTACAGGACTCCTGCATTCTACCTGTACGTTCCCCATGAGTGATGAACTGAGTAGAACAGTTCTTGCATCGGTTCTAAAAGCTGACTTACGGTGTGGGGGATAGTCGATACTCCGTCTCCTCCTGAATTCTGGATCATTTGGATCAGAAGGTCCTGTTGAATGATCTATGATGTTCTGTAGTTCTCTAGTCCTGATCTGAAGCTGCTGCTCCAGAGACTCCAACTGTTTCTCACTGATCTCCAGCTCACTGCCCATGTGCTCCAGTAGACTCAGTTTCTCGCTCTCGAGTTTAAACATGTGTTCCAGCTCACCGTCTCTCTCCTGAAGGAGTGAGTCTTTAGCATCTAGCTCTTTCCTTGCGTCTCTCAACCTCTCCTTTAACTCCTTAACCTCGGCGTCTTTCTCCTGGAGGAGTGTGTCTTTAGCATCCAGCTCTGTCCTTGTGTCTCTCAACCTCTCCTTAAGCTCCTCCAGCTCAGCATCTTTCTCTTGGAGGTGTGAATGTTTAGCATCTAGCTCTGCACTTGTGTCTCTCAACCTCTCCTTTAACTCCTCCAGCTCAGCATCTTTCTCCTGGAGGAGTGTGTCTTTAGCATCCAGCTCTGTCCTTGTGTAATTCAACCTCTCTTTTACCTCCCCCAGTTCAGTGTCTTTCTCTTGGAGGAGTGTGTCTTTAGCATCCAGCTCTGCCCTTGTGTCTCTCAACCTCTTCTTCACTTCCTCCAGCCCAGTGTCTTTCTCCTGTGTCCTTGTGTCTCTCAACTGTTCTTTCACCTCCTCCAGCTCAGCATCTCTCTCCTTTAATTGGTTCTTCAGCAGCAAAAGCTCAGCCACCAGCTTATCAGACATACCTGAAAAAGATTGACGCTGTTATACAAGATTCAAGTGTTTATTTGGCATGTGCATAGCAATACGTTCTAATGAGAGAGAAAAGAAAGATAGGCTTCAAGAACAACAAATTAGTAAATAAACAAAAGCTAATAAAAAAAAATGCAAAACACTTTATTTATGCCTTATTACTCTTACAACTAATTGTTGATCGTACTTAAATACGGATGCTTCCAGGATGTTACTGTGTCTCTGTATGTGCCATTGATGTGTCACTTACCTAAATGTAACTGAATGAATACTCATTATTAAATAATTTGTACGTAATACGGCTATTGATATAGTAGGCCTGACAATACAGATGGAATTCATGATGGACTATGTATGAATATAATGAGTAAGGCCACACCAATTTAATTTGTTGGTTCTCGGATTTTTTCAGGAAAATGTTGAAGCGAGAGGGCGAAAAAAAAAAAAAAAAAAATTAGTCGTGTGGTAATGCCACGGATGTAATAAGGGGACTGTTATGTTATACCACCTGTATATCAGCCTCACATGGACCTCCAAAGGAAGGTGCAAGACAGGCAAACACCTGGACATGGAGAAGGACAGTGTAGAAGGGAATTAAGGCAGCCAAATAGACCAGGCACAAAATTAGCTCACAGGGCAATTATTATATTAATCTGGTTTGAATAAACTGAGATGATTCAACATACTGAAACCGCAGTCTTTATTGAACAAGACAGCAAATACAGCATTGTGACCATATCAATGGAATTACAAGCTATAAAAGTACCAGAGTACCAAAAATAATGTAATCTCACTCTTCTTTGAGTACAGAATGTGCACAAAATACTACTAGTAACAGAAAAAGTTACAGTAATTAAATTTTAACAAAACAAACAGTCCAATCTGATTCAGATTCTTGACTTTTTCTTGGCATTTTTGGGACCTCTCGTAGCGGCCTCTTTCCCCCCCATTACGTCATCCCCGGCATATAGGCCTTACCGTATGGAAACTCTCTTTCAAGTCATGAATGTATGGGTCAGTTGGCTCGAGTATGCATGTCATAGACCCACAATGGTAGCAGCAGTCCTCGAATCCCACTGATGCCGCTCCGTAGTACTGCGTCTCAATCGGACATGAACATGTCAGGTCAACCCTAGTGACAATCTCGTCATGGTACCTGCAAAAGACAGGATAACATTTAGTCATGGGTCTCCTCAAGTCACATATAAGAATAACATGCAGTGGTAATAAAATTTAGTGGTAATTCACTTAGCATGCTGGGTTCTGCAATAATGCTAAAATGTTCCTTTCATGCATGTACATCTGGAAAAAAGGATGCTGTGCCTAATTGAATACAAAAGGCATTTGAGCAGCATGAATATGAAAGGACGGAAAAGACTACTATACTCACCTTCCACCCTCAGCAAATATGTCACCTCCACACACATAGGTACCATCCTGTTGTGCTCGTTTCACTGCACCTCTTTCTCCGGCAAGTAACTTCGTTGCTGCATATATGCACCGTGGTTTCTGGCACTCTCCACAGCTGAAGAAAGAACAGAATCCGATGTTTTAACAAAATGTAACATATTGACACAGCCACACACAGGGATTTAAAACACAATGTTAAATCAGTGTCTCATACACATACAATATCACTGGCATCAAAAGGATACACTTCAACACTGCAATTCTCTCCATTGGTAGGAAGACATATTATGGTCTGCATAGCACATTCATATAGACTTGGATGTAGATAGAAAAGATAGGCTGGTGATGAAGCTTTATACCTGATGACATCTCTGACTTTAGCTGCTACAAGCAGCTTTATTCTTCTCTTGTCCGTCTCCTACTTCTCAGTGGGTTGCTTCAAAGATGGCCTATGTGCTTCTGTTGTAGCAATAGAATTGCCATACAACTCAGCAAATGACCTGCATGGATGGGGCATAAGACAAATATATGAAGCTAGGTAGCAAGCTACATGTAAAACAATGCAGTTTGCCTCACCACTGAAGGAAAGCGCACCATGTGGATGGCTGAAAACACAGAAATGTAGGATTGTTTTAAGTTGGGATCATTAATAATCTTGAAACTGCTGTTTGTAGACATATACAGTTCCTTTATTTTTAACAGTTGCAATCTTCCAGGGTTGGACAAGGCCTATTGCCTTCTTGCACAGAGCAAGTAAAAGCACTGTTTGGGCAAGTGCATGTTGGGCAAGTATTTTTATGCATTGCGCATTATTGGAGCAAAAGACACACAATTTTCATCAAATAGGCTAAAGATATTATATTGATGGCAGTCAAAATATGCCCTTTTTGTCAGAAAAAGTCTCTCATTTAAACAAAGCAAGCAACCTTATGAATCAAACAAAATAAACAAAAAACACAACAAAAAGTAACGTGCAAGTACAATGCATTTGGTTTGGGCAAGTGGAAATAATAGTGTATTTGCCTAAACTTGTCCAACCCTGTACGATGTCATCACCGAGCCGGAGAAGAAGTAAACAATGTCACGTCAGTGATATAACCCCGCGGTGTTTGACGGACGGTGTTAAGTGATGCATATCGAAAATTTATTCAGGGGAAGTGCATAGAATGTCAAAGCAGCTGAGAATATGCAATTATTGATGCATCACATGGCCCGTTGTTTACTTTCTCTCCGGCTCGGTGGAACATCCTGACTGAAAAGAAAGATGGCGGCGCCCTGTGACCATGTTTACCAGGGCGCATCATTCGAAAATGTACTTTTATCTAAACTATCCGGCGCAGTATCAAACTTCTCTATACATTGCTTTACGTGTCAACACCCACGCGACGAAGTTTTGAGTAACTTTGAGGCCCACAAATGGGTGGAAAGTACATATTCATTACGAACTAGTTCTACTTTGACCAGGATTTTTCGGATGGCTAATACGTCAGAAAGTTTTGGTTGCCCTTGCCCTATCATACACCAAGCAAATAATATAGTTAATAAAACCCACCTGCACAGACTCTTGGCTGGTTGTTGAAATGGTTCTGTCGAATAAATCCCCGAAGTTCTCTTCGTCTTCGACTTCTGTTATCCTGTCGACGAGTTTCTTGTTGTTCTTGTAAATGCGTACTATGCCATACACTGGCTGCTGCCCCGGGGGTTGCTTCCTCCAAGCGGGACCATAGTTGTTGTTTTTCTTTTTAAAAACTGCTATCCCACTCCAGTAATTCCACTAAGAGCCATACTGTGTTTCACCGCTGCTACTGCTAACCCACAGGGGCTTCAACTTGCCATTGCATGTTTGTCTGTAAAACCATTTGAATGTAACACGTTTCCTGATTCGCTAGTCGTAATCGGCATGTTGAAAGGAGTGGTTTTATTGGTTCTCTACGTCACATGACCTCCAACTACTAAAGAGACACCTCTCCGTTCATGAAAACATGCAGTCTTCGGTTTTTTTAGCGATTTCATTTTTTGGGGTATTGAAACTGATTTTTTTTTTTTTTTTCATTTTGATACAAAATACAAGCGGCGAATCCGAGAACCAACAAATTAAATTGGTGTGG
>JAODXP020000046.1:52886-53886 GCA_027497455.2 Sardinella longiceps | reverse complement strand
TTGGGCCGGGCCTATAGAAGGCGGACCCGACTGTGATTGATGGCTCCTTTTCCAACTCGCTCTCGCTCCGCCCCTTCCTGTGCGGCCTGCGGTTCACTGCCGGCTGAGGCGCTGCGTCGGCGCCCTGCCTCGTTGTTGCTTTGTTCTATAGTTAATATTATCTCCGCACTTAGCTAACTTAACCTTTTGTAATGCACTGATTTATCTTTGCGATTATTTGTACTTATTTAGCGGGTGTAGTTTGGTGATGGGTTTTTGCACCGTCCTAGTTACAGGCTCAGTGAGCGTAGTCACCAGCTTCCCAGAAGACTCACCAGAATCCATGGTCATTTGTTTCATGGTCGGTAGCCAGCAAGTTTTGGTTTTCTTTACAGTCAGCTATTTACAGGTGCTGATTTCTGTTTTATTTATTTAATCTGTTTCAGTACCACCCTGCTCCATCTTCACCTTTATTATTTACGCCAAACATTGACTGAGTTGATTCAATTTTTGGTTGTTAAACCGTTTCAAACGCAACATATCTCTCTGGCCTTGTTATGTTATGTTGACCATCCTTTTTACACTATGGTCTTGTGACAATATCCACCAATCATCTCTCCTCATCCCTCATCACATCTCCACCAATCATCTCTCCTCATCACATCTGCACCAATCATCTCTCCTCATCACTCATCACATCTGCACCAATCACTCTCCTCATCACATCTCCACCAATCATCTCTCTCATCACATCTCCACCAATCATCTCTCCTCATCACTCATCACATCTCCACCAATCATCTCTCCTCATCACTCATCACATCTCCACCAATCATCTCTCCTCATCACATCCCACCAATCATCACATCTCCACCAATCACCTCTCCTCATCACTCATCACATCTCCACCAATCAGCTCTCCTCATCATTCATCACATCTCCACCAATCATCTCTCCTCATCCACATCTCCACCAATCATCTCTCCTCATCACTCATCACATCTCCACCAATCTCATCTCA
>JAODXP020000046.1:37886-47886 GCA_027497455.2 Sardinella longiceps | reverse complement strand
ACACACACACACACAGACTGACACACATGCAAACACACACACACATGTCGCGAGTACACACACACACACACGCACACACACACACACACTCACACACTCACTCACACACACACACACACACACACACAGACTCATGATGTACATCACACACACACACACAGACTACATTATGTACACGCCACACACATGTGTACTATCACCATTCACACAAAGTGTGTATGACTGTGACCTGGTCTGAAAGATTATATATATATATATAATCACACACACACATATCAAAGTACACACAGTCACACACACAAAGACACACAGTCACACACACACACACACACACACACACACACACACACACAAAGCACAGAAAAGAGTATCTCTTACTTGAGCCCCCAGTTGCCATTGTGTCTTACTGAAACAGAGACAGATCACAGTTAGGATGTTTACATGCACTTAGTGCTTAAAGCTGTATTCAGCAACTCTCTCTTAGTCACGACTCTGTGGAATTGTCATGTACATGAAAAAGGCTATTTTGGAAATAAACCCGAATTCTTTAGCTCTATCTAAACCCTGTGATCGTCGTTGTCTTATCTTTTTAAAGTGAAAATCAGGGAGGGATAACTAGCTGTCTATTGATCACAGCTGTGAGCAAGCCGCTGGCAAGGTGCTGCAGCAAGGAAGGGATTTGAGAGGCCGTTGAGGAGCGTAGTAGAGACAGGGGGAGGGACCAACGAGTTGTATGATTCAGAATTTTTTTGTAAGTCTCGGAATTACATAGACTTGCCAAATACAGCTTTAAAGGAATACGCCACTTTAAAGGAATACGCCACCTTTCAGGCAAATTCACTCCGACTGCAGTGTTTTTAGCATGAGGTTAGCATCACTGAATCCTTCAGAGTCACTTAGCATCTCACCAACAGCATCTAGCTTATAAGTCTCAATAGAATTCTAGTGTTTTCTGGTATATTTGAATTCTGGTATACTTGAAACTCTACTCAACTCTTTACAAGACGTACAAAGTACTAAGAACGACTGAAAATGTGGCTATTTTCTAAACTGATATGATATGGAACTATTCTCATTCTGGTGTTGTAATCAAGTAGTCCAATATCACGTAGTCCAAGCCAAGACACTACTACTGGATTATTACTATAACTAGAGAATAAAGAGAATTACAGAATAAGATAAACTAACGTCATTTGCTTCTCTGTCAGATTACTCAGTTTCCATCACACAGATAACATACACATATCCTGTGGAGTGCCTGTGTTCACTTTAAGAGTAGCCTATTCTAGCATCCCTGTGTTTAGCTCATTAAGACAACATGGCCCAAGGTACCAGTGCATCTTTACAGTAAGACAATGATAATATTCCTTCATCTCAAAACAAGTGTAACAGGGGCTAACTAGCTCGGCTAGCTGGTGTAAATCCTCACAACTCTAGGCTTCATGAACTGCTTCTAACAGCTGAGTTGGAAGCCTGGGCTTTTAGAGTGTTTGACTCCCAGACTGTGTGTCAGTTGTAGCTGACAGAGTGGCAAGTTTGAGACCAGAGTGCGGTAAGAATGGCTCCGACCACACAAGGACAACACTGATATCTCAAAACAAGGACATATTTAGCCAACACTAAAACACTAATATTCTTCCATCTCAAAACAAAGATACCTTTACACTAACACACTAATATTCTTCCATCTCAAAACAGACATCTTTACACTAAAACACTGATATTCTTCCATCTCAAAACAAAGATATCTTTACACTAAAACACTGATATTCCTCCATCTCAAAACAGACATCTTTACACTAAAACACTGATATTCTTCCATCTCAAAACAAATACATCTTTACACTAAAACACCGATATTCTTCCATCTCAAAACAAAGACATCTTTACACAAAAACACTGATATTCCTCCATCTCAAAACAAAGACATACTTTACACTAAAACACTAATATTGTTCAATCTCAAAACAAAGACATCTTTACAGTAAAACACTGATAGTCTTCCATCTCAAAACAAGGACATCTTTACAGTAAAGCAGTGATAATTCTTCCATCTCAAAACAAGGGCCCAGTGCATCTTTACATTAAAGACTGATATGCTTTGGGTGTAAATGATTCCTATTTCATAAAGAATTTCTGCTCATCATAATAGAGGTCTTACCTCACAGTCTGGCGCTTCAGAGTTGTGTGTCCTCTACTTAGAGTCTCAAACAGCCCAAACACACATACACTTGCGTGTGTCTTACACAAACTGGGTCATCATGACAGGAGATCAGGATCCCTGAGTGTGTGTGTGTGTGTGTGTGTGTGTGGAGAGGAGAGCTCCTCTTCAGATAGTCGTGGAGGCCATTTTGTCTTCCAGTCCCAGTCCCTGGTGTGACTTCACTTCCTCTCTCAGGAGTGCTGCAGTCCTGAGTGTTCTGGAGTCTCTGAATTATTCCGCACAGGTTCTACTGTTAGAAGCAGTTTAGCTCAGATTCATGAAGTATATCCAGTAGTTTAGAGGCTTTATCCCACAGAAGTGAATGTGGAATCAGATCTGGAGAATCATGTGACTGAAGAACAAAGTCCAGCTCATGTTTATGGGCTTGTATACTAGCTTTCATTACATCTGACATTGTGACTGAAATCAACCCAAGTCATATCATGACACTGACGAATGTCTGTCCTTCTCAGGTTTATTGTTTTTATGCCTTTAAATGATTAACTTCCACATCTTTAATCCAATCCTCCTCTCTCTGTGGAGCACTGGGTCAAGTCATAGAGAGGAAGATAGAGTGAATGTAGAAAAGCTTGTAGACCTGTCAGGCCTGTAGGCTTGTAGGTCTGTCAGTAGGCTTCACTTCTAGAGCTCAAATTGTACCTTCCCTTCACTTCAGAGTAGATCCTCTACCTGAATGAAATATGGCCTCACAGGACCAAACAGAAGAACCTCCTCCCTCAAATCTTGTGTCTTATGCCCTTGGTGTGGAATGTCTGATCTGCTGACTTCACTTCCTCTCTCAGTAGTGCTGCAGTCCTGAGTGTTCTGGAGTCTCTGGATTAGACCGGTTCTCTCAGTCCACACCGGTTCTGTTAGAACTTAAAAGTTAAAGTTACTACATTACAACAGGATTTTGATCAATCCTAATAAGACTTCGATCAAAGTGGAAATATCATCTGATAGAAGTCTCTGGTCTTTATGTCTTTTTGATTATTTCAGGAGTGCAAATGCACATGTGGTCAAAAATAGAGAGCCTCGGAGGGGAGACAGGGTGGTGGGGGTGCACGACTATTTAGGTAATGATTGATTTATAGGTTAGCGTTTTTATAGGTTTGCATACTATTACACTGTCCATCAGAATGCATACCTCTTAACAAAAACTTATCAAATTCTTTATTGAATTTCTAAATGAGTGAGAAAGCAGATAAAGTCTGTTTATTGGCCCTCCATGGACAAGCAACAAACATTTCAGTGTATTCTGTTTTATTGTGCACCAATAGGGCACAACATAATCACAGCATGCTGGTATCTTATTGGTTGATTCCTTATATATATATATAATTATTTTTTATTTAGCAAAGAGGGAAATACAACTGACATCGAAATCCACATATTCACCACCAAAATTATGAAGTTAGACAACTGTACAATAGAAATAATTATATTGAAGATGCTTGAAGATTATAATGAGGCTCATGTAGGCATTTATGGGGGGTGAAGGGCCCCCATGTCCTGTTTACTTGGGGCCCCCTAAGTACCTCGAAACGGCCCTGCCCTTGTTGCTCCAAGTAAATGTGCAGCGCCTCAAGGCAAATGTGGCCACATAAAACCAGCATCCATTCGAAAGGTGAAAGTGAAAATGAGCTCAAGTTCAGTTCAGCTCTGACAGTGCATGTACTGCAGTGGCATGGGATGGCCTGAAGAGGGCTACAGTCTGAAAACCAGGCTCCATTTAGGTCCAGTCATTAGTTCAGCAGTTTGAGCTCACTCTAATATCCGGCCCAGATGATGGACAGCTCTTCTGACTTTAGCCAGAATATCAGCAACAGCACGACACTTCCCAGATACTTTTCGCAGTCTGGCCTCCACTTTGCTAATTTCACAGTCAGCCTCTTGAATGTCCCGTTGAGCTTGGCCAATGAAGGCCCTGCACTCTGACACTTTGCCACAGTAGGTATTGACCTGAGACTCGCAGTTCTGCACCTCCCTTCGGGCATGTTCAACAGCAGAAGAGGCCTCAGCCTGGTTCATCTGCGTCTGACCCACACCAACCATGACTGAACCTGAAAATGTACATTAACAACAACTGAAAATCAATAGAATTTTTTAAGTTTAAGCAACTTAAAGTTGCACACTTAAAGTCATACTAACACACACTGATGAAGGCAGTAGCCAAAAACATCTGTGTGTTTGTCCTTGCTGAAATGTGAATAAAATAAAATAAAAAGTGCAACGTTAAGATAACCTCCTCTTTGATCAAGCACCCCCCCAAAAAAGGACGGGAAAGTGAAGTGTTTCTCGCCTTTTGGTAAATTAAAGCAATACCAAAGAATTCCTCTTCTACAGATTGTATAGAATATAACCTACTGCAGCCTTCAGTCGCAGGAACACAATTCATTTATCTGGGACTAGTGTAATAAATCTGGGTTCTCCACCTTCTGGTGTCATAGCTTGTCCAGATGTCATTTATTTACATCAGCAGTGCTGTCATAGACAGATTTTCTACTTTTCAAAATACTTGCATTTTTCCCGTGACATGCCACTAAAACTGGGTGACCTATTAAACTATAGGCTGCTACTAAACTATGTCTGCAGACTACTTAGAAACGGCTTGCTATTTTTGTATATAAATTCAGATAATACATGTGTTTCCAAAAAAAGTAGTATTTCATCTGCCATTACAAGAAATAATTAACAGATACTTCGATTTATGTGTTCACCAACTACAAGAAACGCACAACACGGGAGTTGCACGTGCTAACTACTGCATCCGTAATGGTCTTTGGTATTTTTTGCCCTCAACGGTGCCTTCCAGGCAGCACTGCCTTCAAGGCACTACTCCACTCAGTTTGGGTTAAGATGAGGGTTGAGGGGGTTAGGGTTAGGAATAGAGTAAGGGTAGTGCCTTTTAGGCTGTGCTGAAGGTGCCCTTGGGGGCAAAAAACACCATTGAGCATCCATTATACTCACTCCCACCCGGGTCACGGCCCCAATGTAGCCGGGGACGATCAGCAGTTAGAAGCAGATCATTAATCATTGGGTTGTGAGCAGCTCTAATAAAAATTTGTTTGTTGTTTTTTTTCTTCCAATTCCCTCATTTCTTTATGGCTGCATTAACGAGAAGGGTCCAGCTGCAGTATTGACGGTTCCGCCTTAATGCCAGCACGCCCATGGGCGTTCCAAGAATTTGCAGATTGGCCAATCGTGAAGAATTTCGCAAGGGACACTGGGTATGATGTCATTCTCAAATCCATTTCTGAAAGCTATGGTGCAGACCGCTCTAACTCGTGGTCAGCAATGGTGACATCTTGCTAGGAAAATGATGTTGGTAAGTTGGCTATATTGTTTATTTCGACAACATGCACTGACTAGCTTTCGCAGACACTCGTGTATTCATTCATCTGCGCGGGAGTCAGGTTACTGACATTGATACAACGTTAACGTTAGCAGCTAACGTCAGGGTCGTGTTCTCTTCTCTCGTCCTACTGTATGTGGTGTACACTTAGCAGCTAACGCTACCTAAAAGAAAGTACCCCATAATATAAGTGCTAAACAAAACTGTTATTTGAAATACGATACGATTGAGAAGCAAGGTTAACGTGGTTAAGCACAACAGCGCCATGGACCTGTGCACAGATATTAAACCTGAACTGTGAAAGTATGCTAACGTTATGAATTGTTTGGCTGATGAGGTCAAATGTGTGCCTGCAAATCTTTGCATTTAGTCAAGTTGCTTACACTGCTACAGTCTTGATTGTTAACTGTGATTTGATGACATAATCAAAGCTATTGAGGATGGAGATCTGTATACAGCCATCATTTAATGATAATCATTGTTAAGATATTGCGTTCTTTTTTCTCAATTACAGGGTGCATCTTGCCAGTACCAAAGCAACAGCTGTGGGGTATATATGTTGATGGTGAGAGAGCCTACAATATTTTACAAAATGATTACTGCTATTGCGTTTGCAGACCAACTAACAGGTCCTGATGTTTTTTGTTTGTTTGTTTGTTTGTTTTTTTCAGTATGCAATGTACGCCACACTGGAAAAGACGTGTGATTTTGGGGAGGTGAGTTTTCTGAATCTTAAAAGAATATGTAGTGGAATATATGTTTTTTTAATATTCCAGCCATCCTATTTGGAGCCTACAGTTAACGTTCACCATATACACTTAGCTATTGAAGGAAAGGACTACATCTCTGTACATTGCCAGTACTATAACCTTGTAAAAAGCTATGGAGACCTTTAAAAGGCAACTATGCTACGCTACTATACTAACATTTTTAGTTCAATTTACCTTTATTTAGCAGCTTAAGAGTCATTGTGGTGATTGTACAACAGTTTTTAGGTTGATTGATGACCGCTTCGCCTCGCTCTAGCTCCTCTCGGCGGAGAAATTGAATATGCAATATTCATATGCATAGTTCATCTTTTTACTGTACAGGTTGATATGTTGTCTATTTGGAGGTGGTGGTGCCAACAGCTGCTGCAGGGATCCCTACTGAAGTATTATATACTGTATTCATAATTTCCTCACTACTCATACATATTGGGTGGTCCCAATACCTTTCCCACTAAGGTATGTGTGAGAGCAGTGCGAAGTGGTTGGCTTTGGACCAAAAACAACAAATATCTTAATATTAAGTCAATTATATACTGTATCCATAATTTACTCACTACTCATACATATTGGGTGATCATGAAGATGATTGAATAGGGCACAATAAATTGACTGCATTTCTGTAAGACACGCATTCAGTTGAGGTCAGATGATGACTTTGTATTTGCCTACAGTATGTTGCATCAGATTGTCGGGTTCTTTGGCCTACAGACAACAATTGGTGACATTGGATTAGTCTACTATGGATGCATTCACACCAGATTTTTCCTTTAAATAGGCTACATTAATTTATTTCTTACTATTAATAAAAAAGTATTCATTAGGGCCCGTTTTCTGATTAATTTACTCTGCTTGCCTTCTTTGAAACCCCCTCTATCTCCCCCAGATAGCCCTTTGCTCCCTTTCTATTTTATCTTTTGAATGTAGCCTATAACTACAACCTGAATAAATAAATGTTTTGGTATTATTAAGGCATGGGTGTTAATGAAAAAGATTCTATGTCCATCATCAATGCATGCAAACTGATTCTGGTAGCCTATAATTTATATAGTAGTCTATCTGAATACAGTTCTCCTGCTCATTTTGATACACAGTTCATTAGCCTATGGGTGGAGCTCTTTAACTATTG
This sequence comes from Sardinella longiceps, assembly GCA_027497455.2. Lineage (NCBI taxonomy): Eukaryota > Metazoa > Chordata > Actinopteri > Clupeiformes > Clupeidae > Sardinella > Sardinella longiceps. Next base: position 40,432 of record JAODXP020000046.1, on the reverse strand, counting down.
CAATAAGGAAACACCTCTCTGGACGCAGAAAGAGCAGTATGAAGCAACGTGCATTGAAGATTAGCAGTCTCCTCAACCGTTTCGCTACAGTGTCAACAAGTGAGGATGCGGATGGTAGACGGAAAACACCGCGAATGAAATTACCGCGATGTAACCGCTTAGTGCATCAAGTAGCCGCGCGTTATGTGCGCAGAAGTATACCGCGGGTGTCAAGGGGGCTTGATAACTTTTTGCGCGGTCTGAAAAATCATGTGCGCTGCAAGCCCGAGAGATCTGCGCGCGCGCGCACGCGCGCAGCTTAGAGGGAACATTGCCCAACAGAACAAGCTGGAACACCTTTCTTGCCCTCGCCATCAACGCATGTTGGTCCCACCCTTGAAGCATTGAGCAGAGAAAGGTATTAAAGAATGTACTTTGCCATTTGCCAACATCTATCTATTAATGCATGGAAGGCCTGTCTGTTACCCTGTTTGTCTATTCCATGCATAACCCACGGGCTACACAGGATGCTTTACATTAACATTAAGTCAATTTATATCATGAGCACATGAAAGAGTGGTCTATTTTGTTTTTAGGATGTTCACTGCACTGCAGTGGTGTAACCAGTTCCATTGATCACAGTGGAAGTTAATTGTTACGGCAGAAATGGTTTTCACTTCATGCATCCAGCGTAGCCTCCCTGTGTAACTCTTGAACCACTCATCTGACTTACCATCAATTTGCTACAGGTCTTGCTAATTGCATGTGTGAGAGCAGTGCGAAGTTGTTGGCTTTGGACCAAAAACAACAAATGTCATTATACACTGTATCCATAATTTTCTCACTACTCATACATATTGCATAATTGCATTTTCTCTCTGTTCATATTGGCTGCTCATGAAGATGGTTGCCTCCCTGTGTAACTCTTGAACCACTCATCTGACTGACCTTCAATTTGCTACAGGTTTTACTAATGGCATGTGTGAGTGCAGGTGCAAAGTGGTTGGCTTTGGACCAAAAACAACTAATATCTAAATATTAAGCCATTGCCTAAAGCAGTAAATCATTCAAAGCAAACCTTGCATTTATTTTTTATTTGGTGTATTCTCTCTTTCCCTCTCCTCAGCCCCGCAGAACAAGTGGCAGCGATGGACAGGCCTGTCCTCCCCCCGGAGATCCTGCAGAGGATCATCAAGGAGACGCTCTGCTTGGACATGGGAATGCTGGGTTTTTTTAATAGGATATCATCATAGAAGATGTCTGACTCCCTGCCTGGCACTAACACACACACACACACACACACACACAGTCCAGCCAGTCTCCCAACTCACTGCACAGCATTTTAATGTATCTGACCACAAATTGTCCTGAAATCCTTGAAGTTAATGCAAATTAGTTAATAATATCATATCCTTAACAGAGCAAGGTGTAAGTTCTAATTTCTTATCTCTAAAACTGGGGGTAGGGATATCTCAGGCTTTTTTTGTTTTGTGTTCCGAGACATGCTTCTTTTTTTTTTGAGAGAGAGAGGATTGGGGGATATGTTTGCAATATAATATAATAGTATCTGAAGTTTAAGGATTTTATTTGTTCAGTTTGAAAAAGAAAGAAGAGAAACTAGGGAAAAGGAGAGACTGCCAAGCTGATTCCTGACCTTGTGCCACAGCTTTAATCCAGTTTTATTCATTCTTTATTTCTTATTTTGTTTATTCATTGCTTTTTATTTATTTGCTATTCTGGTCTATAATGTGTTTTTGGTATTTTTTTTATTTTGTTTATTTATTGCTTATTTATTTATTTATTTGTTATGCCGGTCTGAAATGTGTTTTAATATGTCCACAGATGTAAAATAGCTTTGTAGCTAACTGGTACATGGCCCCTGTCAAATAAACCAATAAACTAAACTTCACTGTTCATGTTTGTTTGAAATAAACTGTTTGAGAGTTACAATTCTGTTTTATTTAATCATCCAATGTGTGCTAAAGGTGGTGGGGGCGGCATAGAAGTGACCCCAGCTCGTAAGTGACGTTCAACATGCAACCTAGAAAGTGCAAGTTTTCTGTATGGTCTCAATGGCGGAATAAAACTGTTTTTGTGTTATCGTTATCATACTATAACGTAGAGGGACGTGCCGCGTGACTTATGAGCTCTGCGGTTTCAGTCAGTAGGCTATCTGTAATGTAAAGGAAGGGGCCTCATTGAGTGTATTCACTGGTATTACGTAGGGATACACCGAAAAATATTTGGTTGATGTAGGCCTACGTGTCCTGTTAACTCTTTTTCCGTTTGACATCAAACAATCTGCATGACTTAAATATTGCAAATACTCCTTTTACAATCGGAATAAGAGTCATTTTCACGAACTTTACTCTGTACAAAATAGGCTACAAACGAGTCGCCAAATGCTTTCACTTTCCTATCTATCGAGGCTAGCGATAGCACATGAGAACCCGGATGTTCAATAACAAAGCAGCACGTTGACAGTGACGAAGTAAGGGGCAGTACTGTGTGAGGGCGGTTTAGTGAGGACTGGGCGTTTTAGATGAGACGCAGCTGGATGATGTTGG
>JAODXP020000046.1:0-32500 GCA_027497455.2 Sardinella longiceps | reverse complement strand
GGGTAAGGAGTAGCAGCATGCAACTTGGTGAGGGGGCGTGAGGGTAGGTGGTCCCTGAAAAACATTTTTTGAGCAAAGTGGTCCTCGGTCTGAAAAAGTTTGAGAAACACTGATCTAAACCCTGTGATCGTCGTTGTCTTATCTTTTTAAAGTGAAAATCAGGGAGGGATAACTAGCTGTCTGTCGATCACAGCTGTGAGCAAGGCGCTGGCAAGGTGCTGCAGCAAGGAAGGGATTTGAGAGGCCGTTGAGGAGCGTAGTAGAGGCAGGGGGAGGGACCAACGAGTTGTATGATTCAGAATTTTTTTGTAAGTCTCGGAATTACATAGACTTGCCAAATACAGCTTTAAAGGAATACGCCACTTTAAAGGAATACGTCACCTTTCAGGCAAATTCACTCCGACTGCAGTGTTTTTAGCATGAGGTTAGCATCACTGAATCCTTCAGAGTCACTTAGCATCTCACCAATAGCATCTAGCTTATAAGTCTCAATAGAATTCTAGTGTTTTCTGGTATATTTGAATTCTGGTATATTTAAAACTCAACTCAACCCTCTAAAAGATGTACTAAAAACAACTGAAAATGAAATGTGGCTATTTTCTAAACTGATATGACATGTAACTATTCTAATTCTGGTGTAATCCTCAAGTAGTCCAATATCACGTAGTCCAAGCCAAGACACTACTACTGGATTATTACTATAACTAGAGAATAAAGAGAATTACAGAATAAATAAACGTCATTTGCTTCTCTGTCAGATTACTCAGTTTCCATCACACAGATAACATACACATATTCTGTGGAGTGCCTGTGTTCACTTTAAAAGAGTAGCCTATTCTAACATCCCTGTGTTTAGCTCATTAAGAGAACAGGGCATCTTTACAGTAAATAATGATATTCCTTCATCTCAAAACAAGTTTAACAGGGGCTAACTAGCTCGGCTAGCTGGTGCAAATCCTCACAACTCTAGTCCTTCATGAACTGCTTCTAACAGCTGAGTTGGAAGCCTGGGCTTTTAGCTCACTGGTTAGAGTGTTTGACTCCCAGACTGTGTGTCAGTTGTAGTTGACAGAGTGTCAAGTTTGAGACCAGAGTGCGGTAAGAACGGCTCCGACCACACAAGGACATCTTTACAGTCAAACGCTGATATCTCAAAACAAGGACATATTTAGCCAACACTAAAACACTAATATTCTTCCATCTCAAAACAGACATCTTTAAACTAAAACACTAATATTCTTCAATCTCAAAACAAAGACACCTTTACACTAACACACTAATATTCTTCAATTTCAAAACAAAGACAGCTTTACACTAACACACTAATATTCTTCCATCTCAAAACAGACATCTTTAGGCCCGAATCAGTGGCGTAACAAGTCTATCACGGGCCCAGGTGCGACTGTGCATTGCGGGCCCCCCTTAGCCCAAGAAAAAAAAATATATATATTATGGAGACCTATCCCTAAATGGACTCTGGTGTTAGCCTAACTCTAGCTTACATGTAGGCTATTACTCCTCATCTGCATCAAATGTCAAAACGGACTCAATGTAACGTTACACATAAACGACAAATGTAGCCAACTATGCACAACATCACCCTCTTGCACTTCACCTTTGCTTTGGATAAAAAGCCTCTGCTAAATGCACAAATGTTAGTGTTGAGTCTCTCTTGCCCCATGCTGCTCAAGCAAGATTATCAAGGTGGTCCCCCAAGCACAATGTCCACGAATGCCAGAGAAGATGATGAAACACAAGTAACGGCCTATCCCAGGCTAATCGTAACGTTAACGTTACCACACCAAAGACACAAATTGATGACAGCGAGCGCACCACTCATTAGCCTAAATAAAAAAGAAAAACATTGGTGACGGCGCACCATGCACAAAACTCTGAACTTACTTTTGAGGAGTCCTAGTCCGATTTTAAGTCAAATTGTCTCTCGATTCTTCTTTTCCACGTATGAAAACTCTCCGCTCATCCATATTAGAAAAAAACCCTTCACTACCGTCTAACTGCTGCAGCGTTAATAGTAAACTTTTCAAAAGTAGCCCAGCCATTTTAGTGACTGAAACTGTCGTTCATTTAAACGAGAGATGCAACCTCAAATAATATTCTACGTTACAGATATCCTGCTATACATGTTGGAATCAGTTTTTTTCCTGAAAACCACTTCTGTTTATATTTCGACTCATAGCTATCAACTCTGCACGTAGCCTTAATGCGCAGGTTCATTAGGCTACCGTAGGCTATCCCACAATCCCTAGTAGCAAAGCAAATTAGACTACCAAAATACACGTTGTTGTTCACTTCGCTGATTATTATCACTATATGTTGGTAATAATTTATACACATTTGCCTATAGTTTACATTGCCCTATTAAGTTGGACAATATTTCAAGTGTCACCATGAAGTGAGATTCAGGGTAAATTACGCCTATATAATCCTAGCGGTCATATGATTAAGTACCTTGAAGCCAAACGTCTCCATGTCTACCTTTGGCAAAATTCAGCTGGATCAAATGTCAGTTATGTTCAGGAGAACAGTTACATTGAGGGGCCCACTGCTTGTTTCAAGAGGCCCGTACGTATCTGAGGTGATCCGATAGAAACGCTACTGAGCTGACAATTAAAACCAATTCTCAATGCAGAGGTGGCGACGGACGGGCCCTGGAAGGCCACGGGCCCTGGTGCGACCGCACCCGCTGAACCTGCGGTAGTTACGCGCCTGGCCCGAATCACACACAAACTGCGCATTCGCGGTGCGGGAGCGGGGCGGTCCGTAAGCGGTCCGTGAGCGGTGCCTGTGGACTTGGGCATTCACACAAGAAATTGTCTCTGCGGTGTTCTGCGCGAAGCGGCTGCCCGAGCTCTGCATTCAAAATCTATGGACACCGTGCAAGTCCCGCTTACCGCGCTGAAAACGCGGTAAAACGGAAAAATAGAACTTGTTTCTATTTCAAAAAAGCAGCGCGGGAGCTGCGCGGTTCACCGCTCAGAAAACGGACAGGAGCCGAGCAGAACACGCGTGCAGTCTGAATGACCTAACCTGTTAACATGTATTCTAAATGAAATCGCCCCAAAACCGCGGCCGCACCGCTTACGTGCCACTCACACACAGGTTTGTGTGTGAATCGGCCGTTACACTAAAACAGGGGTTCCCAAACTTTACCATGCCAAGGCCCCCCTACACCAGTACATTTTCAGCTGAGGCCCCCCTGATATGTAACATGCGTTCATAGGCCCACACAGTTCAAAACTGCCCCTCGCGAAAGCCAGTGTACATTTGAATGAAACAGCAATTCTTTAACGGAGCTCCCATTTCGTCACACAGAATGCCAAAGAATCAGTCCTTCTTGGGTCGAGTTTTAAGTAAGTTAACCACCTGCACGGTCTCCTGCAGTAAAATACTAATATTCTTCAATCTCAAAACAAAGACATCTTTACACTAAAACACTGATATTCTTCAATCTCAAAACAAAGACATCTTTACACTAAAACACTGGTATTCCTCAATCTCAAAACAAAGTCTTCCATCTCAAAACAAGGGCCCAGTGCATCTTTACATTAAAGACTGATATGGGTCTAAATGATTCCTATTTCATACAGAATTTCTGCTCATCATAATAGAGGTCTTACCTCTCAGTCTGGTGCTTCAGAAAGGCAGACAGAGTTGTGTGTTTCTCTTAGAGTCTCAAACAGCCCAAACACACACACACACACTTGCGTGTGTCTTACACAAACTGGGTCATCATGACAGGAGATCAGGATCCCTGAGTGTGTGTGTGTGTGTGAGCGTGAACAGGAGAGCTCCTCTTCAGGGAGATGTGGAGGCCATTTTGTCTCCCAGTCCCAGTCCCTGGTGTGGAACGTCTGATCTGCTGACTTCACTTCCTCTCTCAGTAGTGCTGCAGTCCTGAGTGTTCTGGAGTCTCTGGATTAGTCCGGTTCTCTCAGTCCACACTGGTTCTAACACTGTTGTAGCAGTTCAGCTCAGATTTACTAAAGGGTTCTACGCTCCATCAGACGGTTTATCCCACAGAACCGAACATCAAGTGAGATGATAAGAGACGGACTCTGAGCAGAAAGGAAAGTTCAGCTCAGTGAGATTTATGGTGATTCTGTCTCTAATCATTAACCTGAACACCTGAACAAGTGCAGCACACAATCACTTCCCTCTACTACTGCTGATAGAGGACAAAGTTTGGTTTCCAAGTCTCACACCTTCACCCATTTAACACACCGAGAGAGAAAACACACTGAGACAAGAGAATGTGTGTGTGTGTGTGTGTTCAGTGTTGGGTAAGTTACTTTAGAAATGTAATGCGTTACAGTTACAAGTTACCCCTCCGAAAATGTAATTGTAGTGTAACTATTTTGATTACTTTAATAAAGTAATGTAACTAATTACATTTGATTACTTTTTGATTACATTTCAAAAATTTTGAACAATTTATTAACAATTGTCAAGCAATTTTGAGTTTTTGAATCCTGGCAATGTTAACTGTCACATATTATTCAACACTGACACTGCCAAAATCCTTTCTGACTCCCACAGCAGTGTCAGAGTTCACGACGAGAAAATAGCTAAAATACTTGGTGAACATCATTGACTAAGCAGGTGTTTGTTTGTCTGAGATTGCTTATGCAGTGTGCACCTGATCAAAAGAGCTCATTTTTATATCCAGCAATGGGCTACAGGCCTATGTTCCAGTTTCTGTCTGACAGTCAGGCCTCCTTGCTACGGCAACTTAGACCGCTGTAGATACAGTAACAAGTGAGAGGTGTTGCCAACATGATGGTAGAAACGATTGTATTAGAATAGTGTATTTTAGCTGTAGTAGTGACATTTGCTATAGTTGTAAATAGAGGATGTTGTACGTACTGTACATGAAGCGCACATAGCCAATGTTTCTGCAGATGATATTGGGATCATGTAACTGAAATTGTAATTCTGAATATTTCTTGAAGTAACTGTAATTCAATTACACATTTTTATTAAGTAACTGTAACTGATTACTGTTACTTTTATTTTGTAATTAAATTACGTAATTTCGTTACATGTAATTCGTTACTCCCCAACACTGTGTGTGTGTGTGTGTGTGTGTGTGTGTGTGTGTGTGTGTGTGTGTAGACTATGTATGTATAGATGGTTGGATACCGACTCTGACCACAGCGGAAAGTTGAGCACATGAGGTTCATGGTCTTCTTTAAGAGTCAGTTTGTAAGACTTGTGTGGAGGAGTAGGAGAGGAGGAGTACTTGGAGAAGAAGAGGGGAAAGGAGGAGAAGAGAAGGAGAGGAGGTGAGGGAAAGGAGGAGGGAATGAGTACTTGCAGAAGAGAGGGGAGGAGGAGCAGAAGGGAGGCTAGGGGAAATGAAGAGAGGAGGAATGCTTACAGAGGAAGAGAAAAGGAGGAGAGAGGGAAATGATGAGAGGAGGTGACAGTGAGGTTACAGTGCATTAATGGACTGCAATAAAATAAAATCGTAACGCTGATGAGCATTCCACGCTAAACATATGTTGCAGTGTTACAAAAAGTTTTCAGTGCATGATCCTAACCTAAATGTAAAATGTCTATTAGGATGGCTGGACTACATATTTGACATGAAGACAGTTTCATATGTTTGCGATTCTATTGACGCAATGATAATGTTGAATACATATTCATAAAATATATGAAAAATTATGAACATGAACTCATACTATGAATTCTTGAATCTATAATCATCATTCAAAACTTGAATCTATAATCATGTATTCATTTAGCCTGACATAGCCCATCCATACTGCTGTTCATCCATATTCATGGTATGGAGGTTCTTTAACCTGATGTAACGGAGGCCAGCTAGCGCGGCTAGCTCGGTGGTAGTGTGTAAATCCTCATCACCCAATTCCATGGGCGCTTCTAACACACTGAGTTAGAAGCTTGGGCTTTTAGCTCAGTTGGTTAGAGCGTTCCACTCCCACGCCGGGAGTTTGTAGCTTGCGGGCTGGCGGGTTCGAGACCCGCGTGCGATGCGGCCCGCCACTGGCTACACTGACACGATTATAGTGCAGGGGGAGGGCATTCACTTCTGGGTTGAAACGATTGGACAGCTCGTCTAATCAGCTTAGTTTATCATCCGTTTGTCTCTCTACCGATGTGAACCCGCCCATGAACACCATCCCCAGACCATGAATACAGATGAACAGTTGTATTATGGGCGGGCTATGTCGGAGCTAGTATTCATTTGCGTTCAACTGTGTTGTAAAATTCCAGATGTAACACGACTCAGACAGCATTTTAGTTTGATATTGTTGCACCAAGCAAAAATCACGATGGCTGTGTTTATGTGTTACTTGCAAGCAGGGCACCTGAGGAAGTGTGCTGTATGGCTTATGGATGTGCATTGATCTTCCTACATTTATAAAATGTCATTTGTGTTGGCAGACCTCCTAGGCAGAGGTCATAATAAAGATAAAGGAATTCTAACTTAGATGCTATAATCCAATCTAGGTCAGGAGAAATGTCTGTGCTCATTGCCTTGGAGCAAGTGTAGTTTATGCCTGTCATAAAGGCTCTGAGTTCCTGCAAGAGTGCATAGTCATACAGATAACTACATACATACAGTACCTCCCACAAAGCTCTGGTTCACCTCTCAGTAAGATCATTATACAGATAACTACATACAGTACCTCCCACAAAGCTCTGGTTCACCTCTCAGTAAGATCATTATACAGATAACTACATACAGTACCTCCCACAAAGCTCTGGTTCACCTCTCAGTAAGATCATTATACAGATAACTACATACAGTACCTCCCACAAAGCTATGGTTCACCTCTCAGTAAGATCATTATACAGATAACTACATACAGTACCTCCCACAAAGCTATGGTTCACCTCTCAGTAAGATCATTATACAGATAACTACATACAGTACCTCCCACAAAGCTCCTGTTTCATCTCTCAGTAAGATCATAATATGGATAACTACATACAGTACCTCCCACAAAGCTCATGTTTCATCTCTCAGTAAGATTTGGGGTTAAAGTCGAATAATCAAACGTACAGTAGCTGTGTTTTATATAAGCTAGGCTACACCAAAAGGCCAATGACCCAGACAGCCAGTGACCCAAAGGCTGTCCCCTTGCTAGCTGAACTTGTGACAGGAATGATTGTGAAGTACAGTACTACAATATATATCATAAGGAGTATGTCAATCTCAATAAATAGGGTGGGAGGATCCTAATACTACAATCTTCACAATCAATCCTTTGATATACTCTAAAAAAAAAAAAAAAAACTATCCTGAAAATACATGTTGCAACCCCGACAAATGGTTTTATTTTAGAGGGATTTAGAGGGACTAGAAAGGTAAATTGTGCAGCAATAACCAGGATACACATTCATACACAGTCCAACTTTATTGCTTGACCAAGTATATACACAACACAAGCTGCTTCTACTCTAATTCTTTTTCTATCTCCAGTTCGAACTCTTGGGGGAAATTTTCATATAATGAGTGGCTAACATTATTCCTTACATAGAGTAGTGAATCAGTACTAATGACTAATGAATCAGAATATTGTGCAAAAGGCATTAAAATATCACAGGACCAGTGGGGTAACAATGGTAAGGTAATACATACAGTACACAGTACGGGAGACAGCAGGTCTATGTGGTGGAAATCATGTGCAAAATGGCAATCAGTAGTAATAAATAAATGTTCACACAAACCTTCATGCATTATGGGGCCATTGTGGCTCAGTTGGCGAATAAATCCGGGGCCTGAGGTCATTTCCTGAGCTATTCCCACCTGTCTCCCGCTCACTTCCTGTCTCTCCACAATGTTCTGCTACAATACAGGTGAATACCTACCCCAATGCCCATTCCCAAATATCTTTAAAACAAACAAACAAGCAAATAACAAACAAATTAAAAAAAAAAAAAAAGAACATAGTGCAACATAGGGCATTTACAGTAATCTAACCAGTTGATACAGGCCTCCAGAGAAACATTTAGAAAAGCTTGATGGTTTGGAGGCCAATAGCCTGCAGGTCAGCACTGAGGGCTCAGAGGAGCATTCTGCCTTACTAGATACAAGGCCATTAGTGTTACAGGCACTCATGCAGGACAAGAAAAGACAAACTACACTGTGTAAAACTCAGATAAAAGCAGATACAGTACATGCATCTAACATACAGATGTTCTGATTGGCTGACAGGGTGTCCATTACTCCTTGATAACGGGACACTTGTGATGTTTATATGATAACAAGGTTTAATCATCATTCTGTATCAATGCTCTTTAGAATGATAATTACTAACATTAACACAGCCTTATGGATCTATTTCCACATGAAAACCCATCAACCAAACAGGTGGAAAATTCAACCAAACAACAACCCGAATATGGTATACTTCAATTTTAAAACGGAATTGTATTCTTCTTTTATGTTTTAAACACTTCTTTGTTGAGTTGCCACCGGGAGATAAGCGGGATAACGGCCTTTGAGGTGTCCTGATATAAGAGAATAATGCACTCCACCTTACAGCATCATACAGTACCATTCTTTACCCCCTTACAGCATCATACAGTACCAAACTTTGTCCCCTTACAGCATTGTACAGCACAGTACCATTCTTATGCCCCATTACAGTCATACAGTACAGTACCATTCTTATCCCCATTACATCATACAGCACAGTACTATTCTTGTCCCCATTAAAGCATCACAGTACAGTATTATTCTTTGCCCCATTAAAGCCTCATACAGTACAGTACCATACTTGCCTTTACAGCTTATCAGTCCATCTCAGCATCCTTAACTGAGCCCAACCCATGTTGGTTGCTGACCCTCCAAACCACTTTCTTAGTGGGCCTACCTTATACAAAAATAATCCCAAAACACTTAACTCATTGACTGCCAATGACGTCTTTAGACGTCAACTGAAATACTACCGTTCACTGCCAATGACGTCTTTAGACGTCAACTGCGTTTTTAATGGGGCGGGCTGCAGAAAGACCTAGGGAACCTTGTCTGTAAATATCAGAATTCTCCGTCGAAAATTGTTGTTCCAAATTGATCCTGAGGGCGGCAGTGTGTCACTTTGGATGTGAGATGAGCATAGATTCATAGGTATGGCCAAGGGAGAAGTAGAGAAAGCTAATGACATGGCTAAATATGCTGTTAGCAAAGTGCAGACGTAAATCGGAGAAATTTAGGCAGTTCACACTCGATCAGAGTATGTGTCACTGCCATAGTAGTTCGAGTAGTGTTCCGATCGTGGGAGATGAAGGAGATCAACCTTGGGCAAACGGAAATAGCAGTTGTGACTTGTTTCAGTGCCCAACGAGCTCACAGTTCCGGGTCAGGTAAGAATTTGCGAGCCGGGTGTTGATCACAGAGTTATCGCTGTCACAGCCTGTAATAGCATATATTTACCTTGTTACAACAATGTCTATTTTATTACCAAAAGCCCCCTGTTACTGTTGTTTTTGTGGTCTTATCAAAGGAAGACATTTTCCCGATGTTTGACGTGCTAACAGACCGAAAAATAATACGCGCATCCAAGACACTAACGTTGTCAAACAAAACGCTAATTTTCTCCCTTTTTTTGGTGAACAACGGGAAGTTTGGAGAAAGTAGCTTATGTTCGCCTGCTGATTTCTAAGCAATGGAAAGGGGTAGAAACGAACTTTATTTTTCTGGTGAAAGAAGAGAGTCTGCTCTTTCTTGTGGTAGTTTCATTGTTTATGTAGTCGTAACACATAATATTCTGTGGCTCTTTAAAAACAGTCAAAGTTCCCCAAAACCTCTGGCAGTATGGAACTCTTATTCTGAAAACGGCTGGCAGTCAATGAGTTAAATAGACGACCATTTTCACCACGACTTGTGGTCGCCCTGGTTAACGGAAGACGGCTTGGCCTCACACATAAGGAGAACAGTGGATGGAATGTATTGTATTTATGCTTTAGCTAAAACCCAACTGGACGTGATTGCATTGCCACAACGTCCTAATACCCTATCAGAACAGCATACATACAGGGCGTCTCTTTCTCAAACTCCTCTTTCAGTCCATCAGTCCATCAGTCTTTCAGTCCATCTCTCTCTATCTCTGCCTCCCTCCCTCTCTTCCTCTCTTCCTCCAGCTGTCTCTCCAACTCTCTTCTCTTCTCCTCATCACTTTGATTCTCTATCTTTCTCTCTCCAGCTCTGTTATTCTTTCCTTTCTCACCCTCTATCTTTCTCTCTCCAGCTCTGTTATTCTTTCCTTTCTCACCCTCTAAAATAGAGAATGAGAAGTGCACTTTGTAAATTTCTAAACTCATTGTACCACATAATATTGCACTAAGAGCCAAGGCAACAGTCATTCTTTGAACAGAAATACTCATACCACAGTCTCCTGCATATAGCTGTCAAATATAGTAAGGAGTTTAGCATCATTTCCCAGCACTCTTCAGCAGTTCTAGATCTCGTTCATGTCTCAGTCTCATACTTCCCATCTCTCTCTTTGTCTCATACACTGCCTGATCCCTTTTCTCAATCTCTCTCTCTTTCTCCAGCAGAATGTTTCTCAATTCTTTTATCTCTCTGTCCTTCTCTTGTCGCTCTTGTAGGCTAAGCATCCCTTCCTTCATCTGTCTCATTTCCTCAATCTCTCTTTCTTTTTCCTCCAGTGCACTTTTTATTTCTTTTATCGCTCCGTCCTTCTCCTGTTGCTCTTGACTACCGATCCCTTCCCCAGTACTCTCCTCTCCATCTCCTTTGCCCTGCTGTCTGAGCTCAGTAATGGTCCTCTCTTTCTCTTTTAAGTCCTGAAGAATATTCTCTATCTCTCTGTTCTTCTCCTGCATCTGTTTGTTTACTTCTCCCTCCATCTTCACTTTAAACATGCTGATGTTTCTCTGTAGTTCAGGCAGGATGATCTTCATGAGGTTTCTCTCTGCTTCAGCCCTGGCCTCTCTCTCATAGCTCTCTCTCATCTCCTCTATCTCCTCTCTGTGTCTCTCCTCCATCTCTCTCTTCTCTTTCTCAAAATCCTCTTTCAATCTCTTTTTCCCTCTGTCTGCCTTGTTCATTTTCTTCTTCTCCTCTTCCAGTTGTCTCTCCAACTCTCTTCTCTTTTCTTTGTTCTTTTCTTTCTGCAGCTTTCTCTCAAGCTTTTCTATTTCCCTCTCGAGGGCACAGATAGTATCATCTTTCTCTTTCATTTCCTTTTGCATTTTGCTTAAAGATCTTGTCAGTTCTTTATCATGTTCTCTCCTCAGTTCTGTTTCTTTCTTCTCCATTCTTTCCCTCCATTCCTTCTCCAACCTTCTCTGTATCCTTTGGCGATGATTCTCTGCCTCCTGGTAGGTCTCACTGCTGTAGAATCTCTCTCCGTTTCCTGACTCCATCTCTTCTATCTTCTCTAGCAGCTGTGTGATCTGAGTGTCATCAGGTCTGGCCTTAACGTTGAGAAGGTGACACCTGTTCCCACATTTCTCTACCAGCTGCTGGAGCTCCTGGCTCCCTGTCTGGAGCAACTCCTCCACACTCCCTCTCTCAGCCCCTCAGCATGGGTGAAGAGGATCAGTGTGTGTCTCCAACAGCCCTCCCCAAAAATATCCTCCATTTTCTCCAGCATCCTCCTCTCCTCCCCTTCAGACGGCTCCACTGGAATCAGCAGGAGGAAGGCGTGAGGTCCTGGGGCAGACAGACGGACACAAAGCCCCATGTTCTGTCTCATGTCCTTCTCAGAGAGTCCACTGCAGAACCAGTCTGGAGTTTCCACCAGGGTCACCCATCTCCCAGCCACCTCCTCCTGTCTGCTCTCACTGTGCTGGGTCTCTGTGGATGTGTGTGTGAGTGTGTGTGTGCCCAGGATGGTGTTTCCTGCTGCCCTCTTCTCAGCTGCACTCCCCCCAGCAGCACCAGCCTCAGCTCAGACACAGCAGGAGACATTTCGCCAACTGCAAACACACAAAAAACAATAATAATGACAATAATAATGGGATACTAAGAGTACTGATGACATAATTAGAATGCATGAGAACAGATTTAGATTTGTTTATATTCTCCATTTGATGACTGATGACTGCACTAGATGACTGTACTAATGATTGAAACAAAAAAGGTAATTTAGAACTTCTGAAAGTTGCACAAAGATAGCATTTTTAGAGGTTTGTATTATGCAAGGCTCTGTTTTCCTCTGTCTGACACACACTTTGCATTCAGAGTTTTGTTGAATAAAACAAGACAAAGAAACAAACCTAATGAATTAATAGAAAATACTTAAAGGAGAGTACCGGAGTGAATTCAAGCATAGCCCTGTTGAAAGAGCTTGCTAAATGCGCTAGCGAGTGGAACAAAATAATTTGGTACAGCACAGACCGAACGCGAATGCAGAAGCGAACAGGCACTTTACACTGAATCAATGGGACCTGACTGTTGGAAACCGAAAGTAAGATCTGAGGTTACAATGACTTGTTCGAAAATCTTTCATTTCATGCGAAATATATTGCTGTTAGAAGGCTCGTGCAGCAGGACCAGGAACGGTTTCTGGCATGGGCGATATGGGCAGTCGCCCAGGGCAGCATCGTCGGGAGGGCGGCATCACGGGCACTCCGAAGTTTTTTTTTATTATTATTATTGCGCACGCGAGCGCTGAAAATTACAATCGCGGGTGATCCGGTTTTGCTTCATTGTCTTTCGGAAGCTTTGGTACGGGTATATTTGCGCCTACAATAGAAGTATCTGCTATCAAATTAAAGTAGACATCCAGACGCATGCATTGGTAAAACTTGTAATGTACTTGCTTGAGAATGAGGGCGCTCAATTTCAGTTTAAAGATCGCCCCCCATTTTGAAATATCTTTATCTGGCTTGGCTGCTGGAGTTCCCTCTAATAACCAAGAGCTCAAAAAATAAAACTAAAACAAAACCATCACTACACATTATGATATAGACCTATAATTTGAACAGAAGAGTTTTCTATCACCTATTTGCAGAAAATGAACACCCCAAATCCCTTAAGGTTTGCCTGCTTTCAGACTTCAGTGCTGAAGTCTCACACACAAGAAAGGGGAGGGGTTTGGGGTTCAGATCTTTTCCTTTGCGGTAGAAGCTAGACATGCATATAGTAGAGTACCTAATAACTACCATAAGTACCATAAGAGTTTTGCAAAAAATAGAAAAAAATGGAAATTGGCAGCAATGGCTATATAATTTTGTTTTGTTATTTTCATCCTCTTGCTCTAGGCCATGATAATATGATGAGGTGTGCTGCGTCATTTTCATAATATTTCATAATAACAATAATAATTATTATGAGGTGTGATGAGGTGTTCGCCCAGGCCAGATGAGGTGTTCGCCCAGGGCACCAAAGAGGGTAGGACCTCCCCTGAGCAGGACTATGCTTAAACTTACTCCGGTATATTGCTTTAAAAATGATAAAAAAAATAAAAAAAGAATTAAATTTTATAATAAAGAACTGACAAAAGTGTTTTTTTCTTGGTGTTTTCTTGGTGTTTTCCAGATATTCAAATCTGGTCAAAATGTAATGCCTGTAATGCAATGAGAAATGCAAATACTGAAAATAAGATGTTGATGCCGTAATTCCTACTTTCACTGCTGCAAATAAGTAAGATGTTGATGCAGTGAATGCCTACTTTCACCGCTGTAAATGAATAGCCTTGGCACTTGAAAAGTATTTCATAAAAAGAAAGACTTACGATTTGGATTAGTGAGTTCCTTGCTGTCTCGTTTCCTACCATGGGGAGGACCTGGAAGTCCGACACAAATATGACAAATACACTGGCTTTTGTTTGTTTGTTTTACCCAACACGAATAAGTACATTAATTTATAAATTAATCATTCCCCATTTTATTTTTTATTTTTTTTTGAATACACCACAAAGTTGTCCTTAGTTTGTCTGCTGTCTCGAAATGATTGGACTGGCTATGAATTATTCTTTGAGAAATAATTACAAAAATGCTCCAACATGGTTTCCATGGCTATAGTGTATGTTTTACAGGCTGTATTTACTTACTTGAGCATACAGCCCACAGAGTTTGGCTCTCCTGCCACGTGAAGGACCTGAGGCCTGAGCAGGGGTGTCGTAGTGGGGGGAAAAGGGGGACTGAGTTACCAGGGCCCCAAGAGGGAGCTAGGAGGGCCCTTGAGGAGTCATTTGTATACCATGCGGTAATTGTGCACAGGGCCCAGGCCCTGAGCAGTAGTTTTCTAGCCTGCGGTGTGGAGGACCTGAGCCTAGGAGGCCTGAGTAGTTTACTAGCCTGCTTCCAAACGTGACAACAGAGCAGAGCTGCTTACTGTTCTCATAGTTGAGGTCAAGTGTGCGAATGTATTTTGACTTATTTGCCACTAGCACCTTTTAAACAAGTGCACTTTTCCTCTAATTGTGCTTCACCAGTCAAGGGGCAGATGTGTAGTATAGTGTGGAGAAATATTCAGCAGCAATTGACTCAACTCCCAGTTTGGTTTCAACTATATCTTATTTAGACATTTCCCGCCCTGTCCATTTCCCCTAAAATCAGCAATTTAACCAGCTCAAACTTTGAATAATCAAATCAATAGGAATAATCAAATTAATATATGTTCCTCATCATTTCAGCTCCCCCGCAATACAATCTCCTAAAGAGCAGGTACGCCACATTAGAGTATATACATTATATTCTATTGTTTCATCTCATACTATACTTACGGTCTCCATATATCTCCCTCTCCTCCAGCTGTCTCTGTCTCTCCTCCAGGTCTTTCTCATGTTGCTTCAGTTCCTTCTCCAGAGTCTCCAGCTGTCTTCTCCTGCTCTCCACCTCTCTAGTCCTCCTCTCCAGATCACCTTCTCTCTGCTGCAGGAGATTCTGATGTGTCCCCTTGTCCTCCTCCTCCTCCTCCTTGGCTCTGTCTTTCTCTCTGAGCTCTTCTTCTTTCTCCACTAGTATCCTCCTCTTCTCCTCCAGCTGGTTAGTTTTCTCCCTTAACTCCTCAGCTGCCCTTTGCCATGCCCAGTGAGCTGGGGGAAATTAAAGCATGTTGGAGGTTCAAGATTATGTTCAGTGCTGTGTTGTACTTAATGAGAACTAATCATTTCATTTCAATGTGAGTTCTGCGGCCATCATGTCTCCAAGATAACACTCACTCAGAGCCTGGGCTGATTTCTCCATTCTCCTCCTCTGTTGGGCGGTTATCTCCCTCCCTGGAACACCAGAGCAGAAGTGAGGAGTTCACACACACACACACACACACACACACACACACACACACACACACACACACACACACACACACACACTCAGTCCTAAACACATCAACTCTAAAAGCACATTACCTTACCCAGCCTGATGATGGGGTCCTATCACACACACACACACACACGCACACACACACACACACACACACACACACACACACATCAACTCTTCTCTCATACTTACCAGCCGTCCAATCTAAAGGAACCAGAAAAAGAAATGAAATCAGCGATGAGGAGCGATAATCCCCTGTACATCCAATCTGAACAACAAACAATGTTAAGGTCACACCAATTTGATAAGTTGGTTCTCAGAAACGCCGCTTAAAAATGTAAAATGAAATAAAAATAAAATCGAATTCGAACTCCCACAAACATAAAAAAAACACAGTGGCTATAATACTGAAGACTACATGTACACTACATTTATTTCAGTCGCTCGCTCGAACCAACTACCTAAATTGGTGTGGCCTAAGTTCACCCGACGGCTCTCTACACACACAGAATGTTGTGATAGGTCTCCCACCACCAACTAAAGGGTTCGGGCACTGATATTCCATAAGTCTCATCGCTAGATGTACTGGCAGAGCAATACAGTCTGCTATTCATGAATGAAAGCACTTCTTTATTGATGGCATGTACAGTACATGCATTTACATAGCATTTATTGAAGCAAAGATGACACAACAATATAGAATCTGTTCATCATTAGGCCAAATTCTCTCTCCCAAGGGGAAAGAGTGGGAGCACCAGGGGACGAGTTTAAAAAGAGAAATGAAATTAGACCTTGCAGACCTTGGGGGGGAATAGTTAGGATGATTGTAAGGGCCCAGGGAATTATATATATATATAAATAATTTTTTGTCATAGGGCCCAAATTTTCTAGCAGCGCCCCTGAGACCTTGCATGGCAGCACTGTAACTCTTTCTGGCCAGCAGTGAAAGACAGACAGAACTGACCTTTGGTGCACAGCCCAACTCTTCCCTCCAGCAGCTCCCCACTGATGAGCTGGCAGGTGTAAACTCCAGCGTCCCTCCCTCTCCATCCCCTCAGCCTGAGAGACACGCCTCCTCTCTGCAGCTCCTGGGGGTCCACACTCACTCTGCCCTCATAGCCCCTCCCCTCCATCACATGACCATTCTTATACAGGTAGATACAGTCTGTCTCCCTAAACCACCTGATCTCCATGGCAACAGCACTGGTTTCAGGAGACAGGTGACAGGGCAGTGTGACGTCATCATTACCCGCCACAGCATGATCCGGGGTGACCAGTTTAAAATCTGCCAGGAGAAAGACTTGCTTTACCTATATATACTATATACTCTCTCCCTCTCTCAGACACACACACACACACACACACACACACACACACACACACACACACACACACACACACACACACACACACTCAATATCTGTTACCTCTGCCTGTCCTCCTGCCAGCCATTCTGTCTTCCTGTAATAAATTTAAAAAGAAAACATTAGAGCATTAAAGGAGAGTACCGGAGTGAATTCAAGCATAGCCCTGTTGAAAGAGCTTGCTAAATGCGCTAGTTAGCGAATGGAACAAAATAATTTGGTACAGCACAGACCGAACGCGAACGCAGAAGCGAACAGGCACTTTACACTGAATCAATGGGACCTGACTAACGGAAACCAAAAGTAAGATCTGAGGTTACATTGACTCAATGTAAAGTGTTTCGCGTTCGCGTTGGGTCTATGCTGTTCGAAATTCTTTCATTTCATGCGAAGTATATTGCTGTTAGAAGGTTCGTGCAGCAGGACTATGCTTAAACTTGCTCCGGTATATTGCTTTAAAGTGTATCTCCGTTGCTCAGACACACACTCACACACACACACACGCACACACTACATTAGATCTTTGCAGTTTAACTCTGGCAGTTACATACACACACTTCAGTAGGCCATTAAAGTGTAACTCCGTCGTTGACACACACACACACACGCACAAATCAGTAGGCCATTAAAGTGTAACTCCCGTGGTCACAAACACACACACACACACACTACATCAGGCCATTAAAGAGTAACTCTATCGCTCACACACACACACACACGTACACTACATCAGGCCATTAAGGTGTAACTATGACACTATGTCACACACATATGTACACACACACACATACACACTACATCAGGCCATTAAAGAGTAACTCTATCGCTCACACACACACACACACGTACACTACATCAGGCCATTAAAGTGTAACTATGGCACTATGTCACACACATATGTACACACACTTACACACAAGTGTAACTCCGGTGGTCACAAACACACTCACACACACACACACACACACACACACACACACACACACACACACACACACACACACACACATCAGGCCACTAAAAGTAAGTAACTATGGCACTATGTCACACTCTACACTAGGCCATCCAAGCACTGCATCTTGACTTGAGTATACTCTGGAAACTAACTTAGTATCTAACTCAGAGTGCCTGGTTTTTTATCTATGTTTATCTGTGATTCTGTTCAGTACTTTGCAGACACTTTTATCCAAAGCCATAGAAATTCAATATTATATAACAAAGAATTGACAAATAATGAACCTAAAAACAACAAAACATGATGTATTATGCCCAAACCATCACAAAACATGATGTATTATGCCCAAACCATCACAAAACATGATGTATTATGCCCAGATCATCACAAAACATCTCTTACCTTCAGTGATACACAGCCCAAACACACCCACACCCACACACACAGTCTTGTAGACTGGACACTGCGTCAGCTGACGGACTACACACACTGGACCTCCATGACAGGAGATCAGGATCCCTGGGATCCCTGTGTGTGTGTGTGTGTGTGTGTGTGTGTGTGAGCGTAAACAGCAGATCAGGATCCCTGAGTGTGTGTGTGTGTGTGTGTGTGTGTGTGTGTGTGTGTGTGTGTGTGAGCGTAAACAGCAGATCAGGATCCCTGAGTGTGTGTGAGCGTAAATCTCTTCATTGCTTCCCCCAGTCCCTGGTGTGGAACGTCTGATATTAACGTCTGATCTGCTGACTTCACTTCCTCTCTCAGTAGTGCCACAGTCCTAGTCCCTGGTGTGGAACGTCTGATATTAACGTCTGATCTGCTGACTTCACTTCCCCCAGTCCCTGGTGTGGAACGTCTGATATTAACGTCTGATCTGCTGACTTCACTTCCCCCAGTCCCTGGTGTGGAACGTCTGATATTAACGTCTGATCTGCTGACTTCACTTCCTCTCTCAGTAGTGCTGCAGTCCTGAGTGTTCTGGAGTCTTTGGATTTGTCCGGTTCTCTCAGTCCATACCGGTTCCAACACTGTTAGAACCAGTTTAAAAATTAAAGTTACTCCATTACAACGGAGACCAAAGACCAGAAATGGGTCATATCACGCTTAATAAAATAAGACTATGAATGAGCCAAAGACCAGGAATCGGTCATATCACGCTTAATAAAATAAGACTATGAGCAAAGAGGAAAGATCAACATGATAGAAGTTTATGGTGTTTCTGTCTTTTCCATTATTTAATGATTAACTAACATCTACAGTCTCAGTTACTCTTACAAAGCTTTCCTACCTGACAAGAACAGACTGGGAAACAGAAACGCCATATTTACAAGACTACATTTGAAGACAGGTCAAGACAGAACCAGATGGATAACAAACTAACTCTCATAAATATCATGTTTCATCTCTCAGTGAGCTTTGGGAATAAAGTCTGTTTATTGACACTCCATGGACAAGAACAACAAACACTTGCTGCACATTCCAGTGAATTCTGTTTTATTGTGCACCAATAGGCCAGTGTCTTCACACCATGCTGGTATCTGATTGCTTTATTGTGCACCAATAGGGGACAGTATTTTGTATTTTATTTAAGGAGCCCCATTAGCTAATGCAATTGGATATCGCTAGTCTTCCTGGGGTCCGTACTCACACCATGCTGGTATCTAATTGGTTGGCCTTGATTTGATTCCTAAACACACCTGGAGTTGAGTGTTGTGAAACAGTTTAGAAATAATAATAATAAAAATAAAAATCTCAGTGCTTAATATCAGTGACTTAAGATTTTCCTCCTGATCTTGCTGGTGTCTGTTATGATGATCCTTCTTTCCTGTGTTGCTCTGGGTGCTCCATGTGACTGTATAGCACCCACTGACCTCCAAAAAAGTAAGTGTCTTTTTGAGGTCAGTGATAGCACATCAGACCTCAAGACAAATGACACTGTGTGTGTAAATAACTGAATTGAAGGAATCACTGGCACTACAAGCCAACAGCTCACTCCAACTCATTCCACAGTGGAGTCCTTCCTTATTGACCCTACAGTGTGTTAGCCTGGGAATTCCCATGCTCCTTTGCACGCTTATTTCATTTCACTCTGCAGAGGAGCATGGTGACCATGGCTGTTTTTCTCGCTTACTTTCGGTATCCAATCGCAGAACAAAAAGGGATTTGTACGACCCTCGATTGCATTTTACGTCACGTGGTGGCTCTGGCATTGGCTCCAAGGTATGTACAGACTCTATGATAGACATTCGTAGCGCCCAATAAACGGCTATGGACAATTGTAAACGATGCTTCCGCTACGAGAAATGCAATAGGTAGGTCCCCAGACTAAATATCACTTGTGATTTTAGTTTGGCATTCGCCAGGCTAAGTGTGTAGCAATCTGTACTCATCACATTCTAGAACATTCTCAGTTCTGATTCCACTGACCTTTAACCTCTTGTATTAGACAGATCTGTGGCCATATAAAATTACTCATCACTCACTCCCGAAGTGAAAGTGAAAATGAAATCAAGAAGTTTAGTTCAGCTGTGACAGTGAATCTATTGCAGTGGCATGGGGTGGCCTGAGGAGGGCACTGCAGGCTGTAAAAACAGACACCAGGAGGTTCAGTCATTGGGTCAGCAGCTTGGCCTCACTCCATTAATATCAGTTGGCACTCAGGAATTACATAAGAACATAACAAGTTTTTCAAAGCATAATCACTAACCTACGTACAGCAATGTCTATTATATTAAGGCACATGGTAAAGCATCTTATGATGGCAGTTTTGTGCTTTTGAGAACCTGGTACTATTGGCGTAATGACAAAGTTCCTTTCATATTCATTAGCATACACTTGTGCAGCAGCTTGATTTGATTGAAAAAATATAACTTATGCCATAAGGTTTGAGAGACAGATTTAAAAAAAAGTAATTGCTTTATTCAATTAGGCTACAATCTGTGACCTGCAGCTGCAGATCATGACATATGAAATTCCAGAAGTAAACCAGAAAATAAAATCACACACATACACAGAATGAACAATGAAAAATATTTCCTTTCATGTACAATTGTTTGCACTCATCCAATGACAAGTCCTCAGAATATTTTCAGTCACAATCAAACTCCCAAATTCAACGTCCTCTGATGCTTGTATGCTGCCAATTTAAAATGTATTGGAGTGAATATTTGCAATTAACTCAGGAGTGTATTGCAGTAAGAGGAAAAAGTACAGTAAGAGGAAAAGTTGACAGATTTTTGAACAATACAAGTACAGTAGTCTATAGATAATCTCAAAACAGAATCTCCACTAGGGCTGCCAACTTTCTCACATCCAAATGAGGGACACTTTATCCAGGATGCGGGACAAGTAGGTACAGGTCCCATACCCGCACCCTACAGCATCCCCAAAACAAATCACCTATAGGGTGAGCGCTTGAAATTTAGGGTACTACAAATTCATAAAGCTTAAAGGAATACTACACCCTTTTATGAAATTGGGCTACTCACCCGCTTATCTGGTGTTACATACTGTATGTGAGTAAAAACATTTTGGTCTCAGTGCTATATTTTGCTAGTACGGCAACATCAATTTCAGCTCTTATTCAGCTTTAGCTTAGCATAGGCGCAGGAATCTAAAGTAGCTAGATAGCAACTCTTTGGACACATTAGATTTCAGCACCTATGCTAAGTTCAAGCTAAAATTGGAGTTGCTGGACTAGGAAAATAAAACACTGACACTAAAATGCTTTTATCCACATGTAACTCCGGGTAAGACAGTGAATAATTAAATTTCATAAAAAGGTGGTCTATTTCTTTAAATGACGAGACCAATTAATGGATATTCTAAGTAACTTGATGCAAAATAACAAGGAATTCTGACATTATTGTCTCATTTTACTTTTTAAAACTTTGGCCAAATAACCAGCCCATACATCCTATTTATGGCAATGTCATAATCCCTGTGTAAACATAAAGTGTTTGTTATAGCTGCAAAACTCTGATACTTGCTTAATTGTTCATTAAAAGGTGTGCATATGTTTGTTATAGGGCTGTCAAAAATACTCAACAGTGATGTTTGAATAAAAGTTGACACCCAACTGGCACAACTTGTCAGTTATATCTGCTATAGAATGCATTTAACATTCTGATATTTTCATTCACAGTGCTGCCATCAAAACGTTGCAAAATGATCTAATTTAGTTCCATTTTGAGGCACAATAATGGTAGCAACACATAATTGTAATGCTATTAAGTTGCCATTTTAACAGACAAATATGACCTAAGTTGATATTGCATTGGATACTTTTTGTAACGGCTGTGATGGCGAGAAAAAGTCGGCTACTGTTTTAAACAAATGATGTCATTAGCTTCAGCCTAAATGGACGGGGTTGTGTGTAGTCCTATACTGCATAAGCCCCATATAATAACTGAACTGGGGACAAACTGCCTGTGTGATGTGATGTGATTTACTCACTAGGTTCTCTCAAGGAGCTTTCACGTCAGGCTTTTGAGCATCTCCTTCAGTGATCGACTGTTTTTGTTTTGTTTTGTTTTGTAACAGTATCTCTTCGATCGTTGGCACGAAGAACTCACTCTCTACTGCGATTGTTGGCACGAAGAACTCCCTCTGTACTTTCTCCATCTTTTGAATTGCTGTGAAATTATATCACATCTTGGCTCTTCAGAAAATAAATCTTGAAATATTCAGTCTCATAATGCTTTTGGATATTGAATCTGTACCTACCAAGGCCACGTTGCCAAATTAAAAGTTGCCAAATCAGTTTAAAACACACTGTGGGGGCTGCAGAATACTGCAGATATCCATGGCTGATGCTGCATAGAAATAGGCTACTCTGCTGCATGGGGATCAGGAGTGGGTGGGGCTAATACTGATGCTGTACTGATGTCACTTCTCCGAAGATGTTTCAGCACCCTGATGGATCAACCCTCACATTTACATTTACACTTACAGTACATTGATATTTAGCCTTAAGCAAAGCCGGTCTAAAAGCTCTACTCTCTTGTTCTGACTCATTTGGCCCAGAGCAGGTTTAAGGGTGTGGTTGCTTTAAGTTGCTATTTTTAGTCCATGAAAAAAACATCAAGACAATTTTAAAGACTGTCAAACCACGTAAGGTACAAGGCAAGGTGCAGTTGGCTAATGCAGGGACCCAGATTCCACTCCCCAGGTCATTTCCCTCGTCCCTCCCCATCTTTCTGAACCAGTTCACATACACACACACACACACACACACACACACACACACACACACACACATATACACACATTTACAGACACAAATTCATACACATTCACACACATACACACACACACACACACATTCATTCATCACCAGTGACCCAGATTTTATTCCACGGGTCATTTGATTTCCCAATCCTTGTCCCAGTCTTTTCTTGTCATGGTGCTACTGTCCTATTTTTCCTATATTAAATCCAATAAATTCACTTTGATAAATACTATTAAAAGAAGTCTCCCAGGTTGTGATCTTATGTTCTGGTATTATGGGATGCCCTGACTGTCCTGGTGCACACACACACACACACACACACACACACACACACTCACACTCATACACATTTTACAAATGAATCATTGTTTTATTAACATTACCACTAACAATGTCATGTTGCAGAAACACTCCAACACACAACACAGGCGATGAGAAACCAAAGGTCTGGAGCCTGATAAAGCAGCCTAAATGTGAGATTGGATGTTTATTTAGTCTGGCCCAGGGCGGCATCGTCGGGAGGGCATCACGGGCACTCCGAAGTTTTTTTTTTTTTTTTAATTATTATTGCGCACGCGAGCGCCGGAAATTACAATCGCGGGTGACCCGGTTTTGCTTCATTGTCTTTCGGAAGCTTTGGTACGGGTATATCTGCACCTATAGAAGTATTTGGTATCAAATTAAAGTAGACATCCAGACGCATGCATTGGTGCCACTTGTAATGTACTTGCTTGAGAATGAGGGCGTTCAATTTCAGTGTAAAGATCGCCACCCATTTTGAAATATCTTTATCTGGTGTTATAAATTTGGCTGCTGGAGTTCCATATAATAACCAAGAGCTCAAAAATTAAAACTAAACCTAAACAATCACTACACATTATGATATAGACCTATAATTTGAACAGAAGAGTTTTCTATCACCCATTTGCAGAAAATGAACACCCCAGATCCCTTAAGGTTTGCCTGCTTTCAGACTTCAGTGCTGAAGTCTCACACACAAGAAAGGGGAGGGGTTTGGGGTTCAGATCTTATCCTTTGCTGCAGGGCTGTGGGAAGATGATTTGACTTGGGGGTGCTGAGGAGTGCCGACAAATAACATTACATTTATTCAATTGCTGTTTACAGCACAAAAATATTTGAGCTAGGTCTACTTGGGCGCATGCACAGACATGCATAACAGAAAAAGAGTGAGAGGTGTTGCAACATCTGCAAATTAGGCCTGCCTACATCTTAGACTAGATACACGAACAATTCTGTAATAACCGCAACTTTTAAAGTGAGACTACTAGGAAAACAAGTTCGGGGGATTGCACCCATGAAAAAAAATCAATACGGACCGACAGGTTAAATGGCAAAAGGCAACCTCCATTATTTCAGACTCAGATCATCAACACAACTCCAGCTGCATGTCACTCGATGCCATCCCATCGGAATGAATTTATGGTCAAGACCAAGGATTAAACAAATTATGTTAACTAACAACTCAAGTAAATAATAATTTGTGCGCTGCGCATAGTATTTTCATTCAAACAAAACGTCCTTGCTAGCTCTATGCATTCACTTCAGTGAGTCGGCAAAACTGTTTACTAATATTAATTCGTGGAGTAAACTGGATGTGTCCCAAGAGTTTCTGGTGAGTGAGTTTGTTTGTTATGGATGTGAACTGATCGAGAAAAGCACTTGAAGTTCAGAAACTGAACTGTGATGCTGTCGTCAGTCACAGGACTCTGACGTGCATCTAAACAGCTGGGGGGAAGTACCTGATCGTTGTGGTGCGCAGTTTCCTTTAGGTTTTACATGGGCTATTGTCAGCTTGCTTTTCCAGGCATAGCCGAGCATTAATCTTCACAAATAAAATGACAGAGACGAAGCACATTGTAAATTGTCAGTACGGTAGGCTATTTCCTTATATGCTACCTGACCTAATATCATCATGGACAGAACACTTGCGTTGTGCATTGTCATGACACAGTTTTGGCAAAAAGCAAAAATATAGCCTGCTTAATCAGAATTGACACTTAATGTTATTCTCGATTACAAACATTATACTCATGTATATGACAAGACCCGGGAAAGATATTTTAATGCGTTCTTCGAGTTATTTTTGTTATATGGCAGGAGGGGCTGAATGCGTGACCAGTGGAAAGTTCAGGTGCTGCAGCCCCCCCAGCACCCCTACTTCCCACGGCTATGCTTTGCTGTAGAAGCTAGACATGCATATAGTAGAGTAACTAATAAGTACCATAACAGTTTTGCAAAAAATAGAAGAAAAAAAAAGGAAATTAGCAGCAATGGCTATATAACTTTGTTTTGTTATGTTTATCCTCTTGTTCTAGAAAAGAAAAAGTTTTCGCCCAGGGCACCAATGAGGGTTGGACCGCGCCAGTTTACTAGGCTACATGAACTCAACCCTGCATGGAAGTAGGAGGAGATACAGCAGCACACAACATTAGCACACTGTAGGCTACATGAACTCAACCGTGCATGGAAGTAGGAGGAGATACAGCAGCACACAGCATTAGCACACTGTAGGCTACATGAACTCAACCCTGCATGGAAGTAGGAGGAGATACAGCAGCACACAACATTAGCACACTGTAGGCTACATGAACTCAACCCTGCATGGAAGTAGGAGGAGATACAGCAGCACACAACATTAGCACACTGTAGGCTACATGAACTCAACCGTGCATGGAAGTAGGAGGAGATACAGCAGCACACAGCAATAAAGGAAAAGAGACCGTGTCTCTTGACACAAGCAATGAGGAAGACACAAACCTATTCTGTTTTTCGATCAGAACCTGATCATGGGGTTTAGTGTGATAGTCTTCTTCTGGCAATCTGGGACAATAGTCAGGACTAGATTGAGTTTCCAAAGCAAAGTCACTCACACACTACACTGAAATACTTACTCCACACATCTGAAGTGATTATACACATGAAGTGACAAATCTTATTAATCGCAGACACATCTAAAATCTTACATTAACACCAGAACTTTTTTCCTTACATGTTTATACAATATAGACAGTGAAAAGTATTTATATACATAAGGTTATATACATCTTCCACCACAATATGAAACTATTGACACACACTCAATGATAATTGCACCTTCACACATTTAAAATATTTCACACACTCAAGTGAAAATCTCACACACACATACACATATGAAACCATTCAAACAACAGCAAAAATCTCTGACGCATTTACAGTACACAAATACAAACTCAATCACATACTAGAACAAATTGTTGCTTTGGGGTCATTATCTTACAGGAATAGGCGACCCCAAAGCGAAATAGGCCACTCCTCACCGCTGATAGGCGTAAAGTCATCACAGCACCTGAAAACCCCAGAAAGAAAGTACTACGGTAACTTTACGCCTATCAGCGGTGCTTTGCCTGTGCTTTGCCTGAATATAGTCCCAAGACTTTGTCACTCCTAGGCAAACCCTTCGTGATAATGGCATTGGCATTTGTACTCGGTTTGAATGTACAGGTGAAACAACGAAAATCTTGAGTTCATTTATGACTATTTTGAGAACGACTGGCTAAATGGAAACTCCAAATTACGGTGCTCTATGCTAAGCTAAGCTAACGCCGTGCTTTTGGATACGGAGAACCACGGGGTTGAATGAAAAACACTTTTGGTCACTTATCCAACTCAGGGGAATATGGTAAGAGACTAAATTTCGTTTTGGGGTGGCCTATTCCTTTAAGGAGCTGAGTCTCTGGATGGCCATTCTGTCTCTCTCACTTTCACTGAGTGCCCATTTCAATCTCTCCATCTCTAAGTCCTTCTCCTCTGTCTGTCTGTTGAATTACAGAAGGCCTCCATCTTCTCCTTGGTGAATGACGGCCGAATCACACCACATCTGCGCGTTCGCGGTGCGGGAGCGGGGCGGTCCGTAAGCGGTCCGTGAGCGGTGCCTGTGGACTTGGGCATTCACACAAGAAATTGTTTCTGCGGTGTTCTGCGCGAAGCGGCTGCCCGAGCTCTGCATTCAAAATCTATAGACACCGCGCAAGTCCCGCTTACCGCGCTGAAAACGCTTGGAAAAATAGAACTTGTTTCTATTTCAAAAAAGCAGCGCGGGAGCTGCGCGGTTCACCGCTCAGAAACCGGACAGGGGCCGCGCAGAACACGCGTGCAGTCTGAATGACCTAACCTGTTAACATATATTCTAAATGAAATCGCCCCAAAACCGCGCCCGCACCGCTTACGCGCCGCTCACGCACAGGTTTGTGTGTGAATCGGCCGTGAGGGAGCAGGCAGCCATTACACCTGATTAAGTATCCTTCCTTAACTTTGACAGTTCCAATTTCTCAGCTTTTAGCTGAGGTGCGTTCAAATTCGCCTAACATAGCGAACATTCGCGAACGGTGTGAAACATGTTCTGTTCTGTTTGCCATCACCCGCAAACGTTTGCTAACACAGGCAAACGGTCGAAAGAGGTAGTTCTCCTCAAACAGCCATGGATGCCGAACTGCGAGACATGTGCGCTCAAATGGAGATCAACCTTGGTATGTGTTGAATTTTACACACAATAATGACCTGCAGCAGTACGAGTTGTTAATTTGTGTAACAGTCACCTTGATAAGATACTTTTTAACCTACGTATGTGTTTAGCAGATAGGCTAACGTTAGCTGTGTTAACGTCAACGAGAGTTGTCATTCTTCATTATTAGGCATATGATAAATATGGAGAAATGTAAACTACGATAATAACTAAAATATATAACAAATCTATGATATGACAATCCTTTATCTGATTCGTTAGTAGCTCGTGTGTGTCGAGTGTTGATAACGTTATTGAAGAGCAGCGAGAGCTAGTTCGTTGGTCTTCTTTAACCTCTTGTGAAATGCTAACTACGTCGCTGCATTTGCCACTGTAAGCCCAGTGGAGTATTTAAGTATCGATAGGCTACATCAGACTGTGAAACATATATCTAGCCTGTAATACCGATCTTTTCATTTCTACAGACGAGTTAAACCAGCCACCGGTGGAGACAGTGATCACCAACCAGTCACCAGTGGACGAGGAGGTAGTTATTGCCAGTAAGTAGAAAGTTTATAAGCCTGTAGCCTACATTAGGCTGTATGCCTGAAGTGTCACCTTGTTTTGAGCTTAGTGTAGAAGTGTATTGCTGGATAGTTTTTTTAAGTAAAGAAGTGAAGCCTAGCCTGTTTAAATAACTGTTTGATGCATGTGTTTTGCTCAATGAAGCAGACTTTAGCCTTCAGTACTCCAGAACAAAAATTGTAGGCCATCATTGTTCCATCCCTGTCATTTCCATCTTTTTTACACGTAAACATTAACATCATTTGCCTTGCTAACCAGCCTGATTAATAAAAATCATATTCTCACTGTTTGTTATGTGTTTACAGATAGCTGGCCCCATGCGGCTGTGCTACTCCTTATAGAGACATGGAGATCTCATAGGGAGAAGTTCGAGAGTCCACTAATAAAAAAGAAGCAAGCTTGGGAAATGGTTGCATCATGCCTCAGGGAGGGAGGCCATCAGATTACTTGGCAGATGTGTGACAACAAGTGGAGGAACCTCAGGCACAGGTAAGTAAAAACACAACACAACTAATTAATTAGAGAAACCAATTTCTTGCTGATCTTCACCTCTCTTTGTACAATTTCACTTTCATCTCAGGGCATCTCTCTTTGAACTGCGACCTACATGCCCACACACTGTGGAAAGTTTAGTTTCATGAGACAACATACACATTGAGTTTTTGATTTGACTAAAAGGCTGGTTGTTAACAGTCAACGGGGACATGGGACCATGCAGTCCGTTTAGGCTATACTAGCGATGGCACCTGGCACAAAACAGCACAGCAGCACAAATCTGAAAGAGCATAGCAGTTCCACCTGAGGTACCCAAGGGGTCAATATTTAATAGCCGTGTAGTCATTATATGCAGAGAAGTAGTAACCTAGAAATCTAGCCACACTCTAGCAGTAGCGAATTGAATTTGCTCAGCGAGTACGTCCAGCGATGAGCCATAAGTCAGACCTCAATTGTGTCTGAGCTGTTTGTCTGAGCTCTAGTTTGTATTCAGACATTTTGGTGTTTAGCCAATCACAACATTATATCTGGACAGAGAATTGTTGGGCGGGCTTAGCATTGTTTGAATAGCTTGGTAGTTGCCATTTGGCCTGATTAGTTTTAGCCATTTTTACCTGGGGGGTCTATCACTTGTTGCCAGACTATACATTTACCGGTATGTGATCATGTGAGAAGTGTACCTTTCTGTTTCTAATTATCCTTTTTTTCTCCATTATTGTTGTTTTTCCTCTCACTAGATACAAGATAATCCTTGATGGCCATGGGAAGACAGGGCAGGGACGGCGTAAGTGGGAATATTTTGCGCTTTTGGACGAGCTGTTTGCTGGTGACCCAGCCGTGAAGCCGATACATGTGGTATCGTCAACCCCAGCATTCACCGCCCCCCCCAGCCAACCACCACCGGAACAACTTCCCCACCAATGTCTGTGAGCAACACTACACCTGTCATCACCACTACACCTGTCACCAACACTATCACAGAGAGCAGTGTGGCGCAGTGCAGTGGATCAACCAGCAGCATTGTGGCACCAGTGAAGCCAAAACAAAGAAAGTGTGACAAATCTGAGAAACTGGATGAGATTCTAAAACTGCAAAAACAAACACTTGAAATTATGAAGGAAAGAAATGCAATTTTAAAGCAATTCACTACTGCCATTTCCCGTATGGCTGAGCAATAAAACAATGTGTAGCCTGGGTAATATTTAAAGATAATTTAATGTGTTTATTCATTTCTTTTTTAAAATTGATGCCACATTATTCATTTGTGACATACTGTATGTATGAATGTATTTATGTTGTATGTATGAGTGTGTTTATTTATGCATGTTATGTAAAATGCAATATATAGAATCTTTGAAAGTCATTTGTTCAGCTCTTTCATGCCTTGTTTTAGCTACAACATTGCAGCAATTTCCTCCCTCTTTTGCTCCGCTACTCTCCTCTGTACCGCCCTATGCCCATGTACAGCAGGAGGGACATCATGAGTGACCTCAGAGTCCACAATTACTTCCTCGTCATCTCCTTCATGAATCAGAATGAAATTGTGTAGGACACATGTGCTCCCTATCACTTTTGGGATGGTTTCCAGCAGGATCATATCGAGGTGCTGAAGCCTCCTCCACTTACACTTGAGTAGTCCAAATGCACGCTCGATGTGCACCCTTGTTGAGCTATGTATGTTATTGTAATGCTTTTGTCGCTCAGTTAGATGACCATTGTCTCTGTATGGGACTAGTAGGTTGGTATCCAAGGGGTAGGCCGAATCACCAAGCAAATGGAACTGAGGAGGGAGGGGTTGGGCACTTAACATTACCTTTAGGTCACTGTTCCGGTACACTCGTGAATCATGCACAGACCCTGCATTGCCGGTATGTATGTGTGTAAAGCGTAAATGGCTATCACATACAGCCTGTAGTTGGAAACTTGCATAGCCCTTCCGGTTTATGAATGATTCTCTGTGTGTTGATGGCCCTTTAATTGGAATATGAGTTCCATCTATGCATCCAATAACGCCAGGGAAACCTCCCTTTCTCTGAAATTTTTCTGCTGTTGCATGGAATTGGTCTGCTGATGGCCAGCATATGTATTTTGTTACCAATCCACTGAGGACCTCAACTATTTGAGTGAAAAAATAGTGCAAGCTCCCCTTGCTCACTCCAAACCTATCAGCCACAGATCTGAACGATTCCTTGTTGGCCAGCAGCCACAGTGTAGAGAGGACACGCAATTCTAGTGTTGGTTCATTGTACAGACTCAGACGTGGTCCAAGCTCTTGGCAAAGTATCTAAAAAAAAAAAAAAAAAAAAAGGCAACTTAATAGGCTATGTTCGTCAACTGTTTTTGTTTGTTCAACATTAAAACGTTTGTTCAAAAAGCTCTATTGTGTACAAGTCAACAGTGTCATGCAGTGGTCTGTCCATTATGTCCAATGTAGGCTATAGGCTATGTATTGTGTGTATGTTTTGTGGTTATCAAAGTCATACCTATGCAAAGTAGGCTACATTACTCTTCCTATACAAAGCAACAGATAATCTAAACGTATTTGTATTTAGTCTTATCTACATCCTTACTTCAACTGATGACCTATGCATCCTAAAGTGGGATCCAACTCTAAGTCTAACTCTAACTATAGGCCTAAGTGTGTACAAGTCAACAGTGTCATGCAGTGGTCTGTTCATTATGTCCAATGTAGGCTATAGGCTATGTATTGTGTGTATGTTTTGTGGTTATCAAAGTCATACCTATGCAAAGTAGGCTACATTACTCTTCCTATACAAAGCAACAGATAATCTAAACGTATTTGTATTTAGTCTTATCTACATCCTTACTTCAACCGATGACCTATGCATCCTAAAGTGGGATCCAACTCTAAGTCTAACTCTAACTATAGGCCTAAGTGTGTACAAGTCAACAGTGTCATGCAGTGGTCTGTTCATTATGTCCAATGTAGGCTATAGGCTATGTTGTGTGTATGTTTTGTGGTTATCAAAGTCATACCATGCAAATAGCTCATTACTCTTCCTATACAAAGCAACAGATAATCTAAACGTATTTGTATTTAGTCTTATCTACATCCTTACTTCAACCGATGACCTATGCATCCTAAAGTGGGATCCAACTCTAAGTCTAACTCTAACTATAGGCCTAAGTGTGTACAAGTCAACAGTGTCATGCAGTGGTCTGTTCATTATGTCCAATGTAGGCTATGTATTGTGTGTATGTTTTGTGGTTATCAAAGTCATACCTATGCATTACTCTTCCTATACAAAGCAACAGATAATCTAAACGTATTTGTATTTAGTCTTATCTACATCCTTACTTCAACCGATGTCCTATGCATCCTAAAGTGGGATCCAACTCTAAGTCTAACTCTAACTATAGGCCTAAGTGTGTACAAGTCAACAGTGTCATGCAGTGGTCTGTTCATTATGTCCAATGTAGGCTATGTATTGTGTGTATGTTTTGTGGTTATCAAAGTCATACCTATGCATTACTCTTCCTATACAAAGCAACAGATAATCTAAACGTATTTGTATTTAGTCTTATCTACATCCTTACTTCAACCGATGACCTATGCATCCTAAAGTGGGATCCAACTCTAAGTCTAACTCTAACTATAGGCCTAAGTGTGTACAAGTCAACAGTGTCATGCAGTGGTCTGTTCATTATGTCCAATGTAGGCTATGTATTGTGTGTATGTTTTGTGGTTATCAAAGTCATACCTATGCATTACTCTTCCTATACAAAGCAACAGATAATCTAAACGTATTTGTATTTAGTCTTATCTACATCCTTACTTCAACTGATGACCTATGCATCCTAAAGTGCGATCTGAAAGTGAACTCGCAGTACATTGGCACGACATCGGTTACGTAGCCCTCTATTCTGGACTCCTCTCCGCTTGTCGTTTGCATTACATTTTGTACGAGGTCGACAACGTCAAAACCTTCCTCGGTAAATTCGTCCATTATCATGGAGGCTGCAGCTAATATAATTTCTTTTTTTGTCGCCATTTTTTTTGTTTACAGTTTAAAACGAACATTAGAACGCTGTTTGAAAATCGTTCAAATTAAATGTTTAAAGTCAACGCGCTCGCTGCGAACGTTCGCTTATGTTCGATGAATCTGAACGCACCT
>JAODXP020000045.1:182990-187734 GCA_027497455.2 Sardinella longiceps | reverse complement strand
TGCTTCGTTCAGTTACGTATTGCTAAGGTTAAGAGCCTCTCATTGTCCGTTCTCTACAGCACCTAATCAGTATTAGCCATTCCAAATAAATAATCAAACTGTGTGTGTGTGTGTGTGTGTGTGTGTGTGTGTGTGTGTGTGTGTGTAACTGTACCTGCCAGGGCCAGCTATGTGCTCTGGTCTCTTCTCCTCCCACCACCCTGGTCACCACAGGGGGGAAGGTAGGCAGCCCACAACCGTAGGCTACACACACACACACACACACACACACACACACACACACACACACACACACACTCATTAGGGTATGTAACAATACACAGAGTCTACAATTCAAAGGAAGCAGCATTTTTCAGTTAATGACATGATTCATTCATAATACAAAGTACTTTAAACAGAATGCTGCTGTCCAATGCATTTGTCTCGCTTTCACTGTAGCTAAAAAAAATGAATGTGTATTTAAAAAAAAAAAAAAACAATTCTCTTATCTTTCCTATAAATCCCTTCAGATAATGTGTATGATTTTGGCCACTAGTCGGCGCTGTTGCATTTCTCTAAAAAGATGACTGGTGCGGTGGGTAATACAAATGTAAACACTATTGGCTCCCTTCCCAATGCCATCTAATCATCCCAAACTTATCCCATTTAGGTGTGTGCATACACACTTCCTATATCCCATTTAGGTGAACACTACTGGCTCCCTCAATGCCATTGTCTTATCATCCGAAAACTTTACTCCTTTATATCCCATTTAGGTGTGTGTAGCACACACACTCCCTTCATATGCCATTTAGTGTGTGTAGCACACACACTCCTTTATATCCCATTTAGGTGTGTGTAGCACATACTTCTGCAGCACACCCAGAGGATTTCATCCAAGCCCAGGATTCAGAGGTTAAAGATTTAGCATCCATCCCTACTGCACAGTATATACCGTAGCTGCAGGTTGTGTGTGTGTGTGTGTGTGTGTGTGTGTCTGTGTGTGTGTTTCTGTGTTTCTGTGTTAAATGGTGAGAAAGAAAGGAATTACCTTCGGTGAGAAAAGCTGTGAGCAAGACGAACTTCAGCATGGTTCTGGCACACTCCTAAAGGATCTTGTGTGTGTGTTTGTGGTGTGTTTGTCAATTTCAGCACAGTGACGAGAGAGAGAGAGAGAGAGAGAGAGAGAGAGAGAGAGAGAGAGAGAGAGAGAGAGAGAGAGAGAGAGAGAGTGTGTGAGAGAGAGAGAGAGAGAGAGAGAGAGAGAGAGCGCTTGCGCACAGTACGGTGGAATATTAACCCACAGTAAGAACACCTGTGTACGGTAATCTGTCTCCCACAGCACCTCAGAATTCCACCCTCAGGTTTGACCTTGACCTTTGACCCTTCTGTGTCAGTCTGAAAAACACTCCTCAGGTTTGATTTAGAAAATAGGTGGACTTGACTAGAGGAAATTACTTGAATCAAGTAGCATGTTGCTCTCTGGTCTTTTTTGCCCTCAATAGAGCATTCCTGGCAGTGCTACTTTCAAGGCTCCACACCCCCCAATTCAGTATTAGGATGAGGTTTGAGGGGGTTCGGATTAAGATATGATGCCTGGAAGGTGCTGTTGGGGGCAAAAATCACCACTGAACTAAAGTGACCCTCAGTGTTAGTCTCATAACTAGTCAGAATACACTTAACTCAAAACATGATCACATTGACCTCAAAATTAGCCATATTATGACCATTCAAGGCTAAATGTATTCAATCAAGCCAAATAAATTGGATTCAGTAAGAAGGCCTAAATGAATCTTAAGGTTGGTCTAACATAAATATTCTGAATTAAACAGCAATCATAACCTTTTAAAGCTGTTTTAGTTTTGTGGAAAATATTAAATAATATTCTGTCTGTTTCTGGTCCGAGGTCTTGTAGACCCAATGTTACATTTACATTGCATTTGCATTTATTAATTTAGCAGATGCTTTTTTTCCAAAGGGACGTACATTATGCCAACTATACACTACATCTTTTGCCAACTATCACCTACATCAGAGCCTGTCACCCAGGAGTAACTTAGAGTTAAGTTTCTTGTTTAAGGGCACATGGTGACAGCTGAGATTCAAACACATAATTTCCAGGCTGAATGTTGACCAGTATCTTAAGCTATATTCCTAATGTGTGTAGCTGTGTATTTCCACTAATCATAATCATAGATTCTTTCTTATTTTCTGTTTATTTAACTAACATTTACATTATATTTTCTTTTGTACTCAATATTTGGCTGGTAACCATGCCCAGAGGAAGGCCTAAAGACGGCTGAAACTAGTCGGCATTTTTTATCTCTGCTACCCATGACTAAAATAAAGGGTTTTTAAGGAGGAGGACTTGATGTAACATTAGGCTGGGCATGTATTCTTACATAATGCTTGATTCCCATCTCTCTATTTTATAACATCTGGGCTTGCGTTTTATGATGATATGATGAAACTGATGAGTGTGTGTGTGTCCGTGTCCAGTGCTGCGCTGAACGCAGGTGACCTTTGACCTCTGTGTTTGACCTCTGTGTCTGACCCTAAAAGTGACCTTTATACTGTCTATAGCAGTGATGAAGTGGTGACTAAACGCAAGTAAACACAGATTACCCACATGTCAACTTTTGGTAATAGATTTTATTCACCTCTTAATAACGTTTATGCACCAAATCCAACTTTACTCAACTGCATTAGCCTGCCGCATCACAGGTAGAACATCACACACACTCTACAGGTGGAACATTAACACAGGACAGGCAGGACTCGGCACTGGAACTCTTTATTGGAACCCTGCTGACTCTACTAGAACACACAACAGACAATGTAGGCATCCATCCATCCATCCATCCACACTGGAGGAGGTGATGGGGTGGGGTGGTGATGGATGGTGGAGGTGGTGATAGAGGAGGTGATGGGGGTGGGGGTGGTGGAGGTGATGGGGTGGGGGGTGAGAGGTGGTGGAGGTGGTGATAGAGGGATGTGATGGGGTGGGGGTGAGGAGTGGTGGGAGGTGATGGGGTGGGGGTGAGTGATAGTGGAGGTGATGGGGTGGGTGTGAGGATAGAGGAGGTGATGGGGTGGTGGAGGTGATGGGGTGGAGGTGAGGATGGTGGAGGTGGTGATAGTGGAGGTGATGGGGGTGATGGGGTGGAAGTGAATGTGAAATGTAAAAATGTGTAAATGTAAATGTGAAGGTTTGGAGGTGAGTGTGATAATGTGGGGCTGAATGTGATGGTGTGAGGATGATGATGGAGGTGATGGTGGAGGTTTGGAGATGGTGGTGGAGGTTTGGAGATGATGGTGGAGGTTTGGAGGTGGTGGTGGAGGTTTGGAGGTGATGGTGGAAGTTTGGAGGTGATGGGGGAGGTGGGGATCAGCACTGAATAGAGGTGGTGGTGGAGGTGATAGTGGAGGTTTGGAGGTGGTGGTGGAAGTTTGGAGGTGATGGTGGAGGTGCAGGTGGGGTCAGCACTGAATGAGGTGGTGGTGGAAGTTTGGAGGTGATGGGGGAGGTGGGGATCAGCACTGAATAGAGGTGGTGGTGGAGGAGATGGTGGAGGTTAGGAGGTGGTGGTGGAGATGGTGGAGGTGCAGGTGGGGTCAGCACTGAATAGAGGTGGTGGTGGTGATTCTGGAGGCAGTCGAGGGCAACTCTCATCTTCCATACTGGGTCATAATCTGAGGCAGAGCACAGGGAGGAAGAGAATCAATCACACACACACACACACACACACACACACACACACACACACACACACACACAGTGTGTGTATGTGTGATCCTGTTAATCAAGGATATGTAGACGCTGAACACGGAGGGTCTCTGTACCTGTGTGTGTGTGTGTGTGTGTGCGCGCGCATGTGTGCATGTGTGCGTGTGTATGTAAATAAGATACTTACACTGTTGATCCAGGATGTGTATGCACTGACTCTGGTGAACACAGAGGGTTTCTGCACCTGTTAGTGCGCCCGTGTATAAGAGTGTGAGTGTGTATCAGTAAGTGTCTGTGTCTGTGTGTGTGTGTGTGTGTGTGTGTGTGTGTGATAGTTACACTGTTGTCCGGATGTGTATGCATGACTCAGTGAACACAGAGGGTCTCGATTTGTGTGTGTGTGTGTGGCACTTACACTGTTGATCCAGGATGTGTATGCGCTGACTCTGGTGAACACAGAGGGTCGTTGCTCCTGGTTACAGGAAGGAGCTCCAAAGCTGACGATTCCGTGCACTTCCCAGATTCCATTGGAGTTCTGGCAGTTCAGGGGGCCTCCGGAATCTCCCTGGAAACGCACCGACCAATCAGAAACAGTAATCAGAACTCCAAGACTCTTCAGTAAGCATTATGATGTGTCTCAGATAATGACCATTTTCTGTTTCAAGAACGTAATTATGTTTTATAGTGGTGTGTTGCATGTTCCACAGTGTTCCGTGACGTTCTAGGTGTTCTAGTGCCTCACCATTCAGGAACCGACTTTGCCGTCTCCTCCGGCACACACCATCTTGTGTTCTATACAAATAAATAGTGTCCTATATGAGTGTGTTGTGTTCCGTGACGTTCTGCGGTGTTCACCATGGGACCGACTTTGCCGTTCGCCGGCCACACCATCTTGTGTTCTATCAATAGTGTTCTTTAGATGTGTTGTGTTCCGACGTTCTGCGGTGTACCATGCAGGAACCGACTTTGCCGTCTCCTCCGGCACACACCATCTTGTGTTCTATATATATAAATAGTGTTCTATATGAGTGTGTTGTG
>JAODXP020000045.1:130490-177990 GCA_027497455.2 Sardinella longiceps | reverse complement strand
GTCACTGACATAAAGTGTGTGTCTAACTAGCAGGCGTGTGTGTGTGTGTGTGTGTGTGTGTGTGTGTGTGTTTGTTTCCCATTGGTTCTTCACTCCAGGCTGTGTGTTTCCCATTGGATACTTTAGAGACTGGGCCAATAGAAACTCTGATCAGGTCCCTCCCTCCTGATTCAGTGCCAGACATGCAGCCACATGAATGGATGAAGATGAGGATGTCACCTAAACACACACACACACACATACACACACACACACACACACACACACAAATGGAGGGCCGTTATAATTCTCTACAACCACAGCTGTCAATTTGCAATGCCTGAGGAGAATTATATGTCACTAAGGAGGCCCCATGCTGGCCGGGGGTACACGAAGTAGCTGAGGAGAATTATACTATACTATACTATATACTATACTATACTATACTATACTTGCCTGAGGAGAATTATATGTCACTGAGGAGGCCCCATGCTGGCCGGGGGATACACGAAGTAGCAGCAGCATCCTTGGAGCCCAGCTGCAGGACCCCCCATAGCTCCAACACGGTTAGCCGTAGCTAGCTGGCTAACTACTGTTGCTGGTGGTGTTGTTAGCTGTAGCTAGCTGGCTGACTACTGTTGCTGGTGGTGTTGTTAGCCGTAGCTAGCTGGCTAACTACTGTTGCTGGTGGTGTTGTTAGCCGTAGCTAGCTGGCTAACTACTGTTGCTGGTGGTGTTGTTAGCCGTAGCTAGCTGGCTGACTACTGTTGCTGGTGGTGTTGTTAGCCGTAGCTAGCTGGCTAACTACTGTTGCTGGTGGTGTTGTTAGCCGTAGCTAGCTGGCTAACTACTGTTGCTGGTGGTGTTGCGGGAGACCGGATATATTTATTCCCACGCTTCCGACCGACAGCTGTGTCTCGGGTTGCGTTGCCCGTAGCAACAGTAAACTTCAGCTGGGGCACGAGTGGTGGAGTTGACAGTAGAGCATTCGGGCACAATCAGCGACAAAAAGGGGTTGCTGTCAGTGGGGGCTAACTGGCTAGCGTGGTTTCCCTCAGGACTTCGGCAGTCCAGTGGCTTTTCCCTAGCATCTCCAGTTTTGTATTTACATTAGGCTAAGTCAAGTGTTGAGGGTAATGTGTTCATAACACTGTCAGTA
Source organism: Sardinella longiceps (assembly GCA_027497455.2). Taxonomy (NCBI): domain Eukaryota; kingdom Metazoa; phylum Chordata; class Actinopteri; order Clupeiformes; family Clupeidae; genus Sardinella; species Sardinella longiceps. The sequence goes on along the minus strand of JAODXP020000045.1, from coordinate 176,852 downwards.
AATTGGTGAATTTGTGTTGGCAATAGATAGGATAAGACCTAATTTCTTGGTGAATGGTTAAAAAGAATTCAATGAAATCGTCTGTGGTTTTAGGGGTTATATTTCTAGTAGAGTAATGTGTCATATTTTGCGCTATGTGGTCAACTGGTATTTCTAGAGTAGGCTAATAAGGTAATGGTCAGTCATGGTTGGTTGGGGTGTGACAGAGTTAAAATTAACCCTATTTAGTTAACATGAATTCTTTCAAAATTACTATTAGATATTGGCATTTTTTACTTTTCTAAATAGCATAGGTTTTCAGGTCGTACCCATTCACATTAAATAAGAGGCTTTGCGGCTGCAATTGTAATGTTCTTTCACTTCTGTTTTGACATTTAGAAGTGTAACATCCAGGTAATTGCAGCGCACTTCCTTTTGCACTACATACTCAAACCAAGCATTCGAAGTGCTGAAGTGCGCAGACTAGTCTGCTGAAGGTAAGCTGTGTTTCAGAGCGCTCTGTGTATAATTTCATATTGTTGAAATAAATAAAAGAAATAGGCTGAGAAAGAAGTAAGAAATAAAAGAGCTCATGCCATAGTAACACTTTAAATGCCTGTGTCTATAAAAGTTATTTAACTGGAAAATTGGAAAATTGCGCAGTGGAGGATATGACTATGTTTTATCCAAGATGTCTTTTTGGAGGGAAACACGTGAAAATTTTCTTTTGACTTTCTTTTTACGTTTCTCTATGTGATGCAATGGCGATTGCCATTCTCACAAAATGAACGTTTTATTTAGTGAATGCAGGCACGTGGTTAAAGCACAATGTAAAAGTTAAAGAATTTGTACAAGCATACAAATTTCAAGGATGAGAATTTGCTCCTTGCACATAACCAGAGCCCATTTACTGCGAGCCATGGCACTCCCTATTAACGCCATTCATTTGCAAATCCTCTAGGGGTGATCACAAGTCAGTGGAAAATCAATGCATGCCGAGGTGTAAGGCTAAATGTATCATTTTCACATATTTAGGGACAACATATCACAGATTGCATTTTATTTTAAACAACGTTGACATGAATTTCAATCAAAAATGAAATTTGTAATGCATATGACCTTTACGTTTCTCATTTTGTGAGCAGTTTTTTCCCCCTGACTGACTGGGCTGCTGGGTGATTCCATGTCAAATAACTCAATGGGTTAAACCCCACCCTCTCAGAAATTGATGAAATTTGGCCTATAGGATCATCACACCTGAACATTTAATTTCTGAAAATCTTAGCTCAATTGGACCAATGGTTCCTGAGATACACCAGGTCCAATTTTCAGATTTTTGTCAAAAATGGGCTGACCCACGCTCATTTACGTTACCCTAATTTGCTCATTTCTGGGTCAAATTCAATAATCTTGGTGTCGTTTGAAAGCTTAGATAAAAACTCTTTGCTAATGCTTAGCTAAAGTTAAAATGAGGTTTGCCAGACTAGGAAAAGTAATAAGACCATTGAGTTCATTCCATCTTCATGCATCCACATGGGCCAGTTAATCAATTCCACTGGCCTACAAATAAGGATGTAGGCTGGATAAGAGAAGTGGATATACTGTAGTCAGCGTGGTGGAAGCTCCTGCTCTTACATCATCATCCTCCAGAAAGTGCACAATAACAAGAGCTGACAATGTCAGGATTGCTAAAATGTGTGCACTTTGGGTTATTACATGATCATGGTCCTGTTTTAAATGATTTCATAGCCTGGTGTGATAGTGCTCATCTCCTGCTAAATGTTAAAAAGACAAAAGACATGGTCATTGACTTCAGGCACAACCCCTCCCTTCTCAGACCACTACCATCAAAGGTCAGGCTGTAGGTGTGGTTGACTCTTACAAGTACCGGGTGGCTGAATTTTAACCCAAATACAGATCACATATTATGTAAAAAAAAAAAAAAAGTCAGCAACGCTTCTTCTGCCAACACAAGTTGGCAAAGTTCAATGTTGATAAGACCATCATGTTTTATAAATCCTACATTGAATCTGTTTTATCATTCTCCATGATTTGTTGGTTCAATAACCTCAGCCTGAAGTCAAAAACGACACTTGCCAAAATTGTGAAAGTCAGCAGCAAAATCATAGGCTCCCAGCAATGTAGCCTTACAGACCTCTATAAGAAATGCACCCTGAGAATAGCTAATGCTATTCTGTCAGTCAATGACCACCATCTGTATTCTGAGTTTCAGCTACTTCCCTCTGGCACACGTTTCAGACTCCCCCTGGTAAAAACTAATAGTTTCAGATTCTCATTTGTCCCTAGTGCTATTTCACTGTTAAACTCAGATCTTTCTACCCCCACATACTTCAGTGGTCTGTGATGTTACTGAGGTATCATCCAAGACAGTAGTCTACCTACTGATTTTTTTGGAATGATCATTATTCATTTGCATTTTGACATTCTTAGTTTACCAGCCAAAGGCTTGTTGATTTTGAAACATGTCAACACTTCATGTTACTTTGAAATTTTCATATTCACTCTGAATGAAATGCAAATTTTCAGTTTAATAAATGTGCTTAAAATGTTCTCATTTTCATTCAATTTTCAAGACCATTTTATCACAATTAACCAAACTTTGTTTTAAAAGCATAGGCACCGGAAAGTAAAGTAGCCAAAGAGTTGCTATCTGGCTACATTACCTTCCAGTGCCTATGCTAAGATAAAGCTAAAATACATCTAAATTTGGGATTGCCAGACTAGAAAAATGCATGTACAGAAACCAAAATGCTTTTACCCACATATGTAACTCTAGGTAAAAGGGTGAATAACCAATTTTCATTAAAAAAGGTGGAATATTCCTTTAAAGATAATTTTATCATATTCAACCAAACTTTGTTTTAAAATTGCTGACAAACGAAAAATATTGTACCTCTGATTTTTTTTTATATTGACCACAAAATAAAACATGTTGGGCTAACTTTTAGACCAGGGGTCGCTTAAAGGTCACGTGATCCACAAGGTCAAATTCAGGTTCAAAGTAAAGGTCAGAAGGTCATTTAGTCAAAATGGGACTGATTGTATAAAGTGATCATCAGATTCCTGCGGGTCTTAGCTTTCAAGCGACACCAAGATTAATTTGATCCAGAAATTAGCAAATTAGGGTAATTGTTGGTCAGCCCATTTTTGGCAAAAATCTGAAAATTTGACCTACCGTATCTCAGAAACCGCTAGTCCGATTAAGCTAAAAATTTTCAGGTATTAAATGTTCAGGTGAGATAATCCTTTACACCAAATTTCACCCATTTCTGAGAGGGTTAGGTTTAAAATCCCCAAATTTTGTTTGATTTGACATGGAATGACCTTACTCTATTCCAGTGAATGGCCATGGGGAATGACTTGCTGTGTCACGTGACAGACACTTTGGAATGGATTTTACAAATGAATAAAAAATGGTTAAAATATTATGTGTTGACTGAGAATGAAGTCAAATTACCCTGAACCGCGTGCATGCATGGATCTAAAGAAATACAGCATTTGTGGGTGCAGCTGCATAGAACCCAATTAATTCTTCACTTACTCGTGCGCGCCCTCTAGTTGCAATACTACCGGAAGGGAGTAGGCTACAGAACTCCTGGCCCTATTAAAATTTCTCTGAACGCATATTCTAATGCTTAAATTTCCAATGACTGAGATAAAACACTGTTTATACAGTACGTTAGAATTTTAGCAGCTAACGTAATTGTAAATTAACGATTAAATGGCTACTGTTAAGGTTAGCGGTTTTGTTTGAGTACCAGAGACGACTGCCATGACTGACTGACTTGTCAGCTGACATCCAAATGTAAGTTCGTGTGAGTGTTCCCTGAAAGGATCAGCCGTGTTTGAATCGAGCGTAAGTAAACAAGCTTGGCCAGTCAGAGCGTTCCAGTCTGATCAAGATGTGATACAGTCACGATTGCCACTCTCATTAAGTGAATGTTTTATTTTGTTTATGCAGAAAAATAAACACAGTGAGGAATCGTTTTTAACTCCATCATTGAGCAGCAGTAACACAACCGTCATAATTGTAAGTTGTTCTATTTGTACACCAAGTTAGTACAAGGTCGATAGTGTGATTGTCTTGATGTGTAGGCCTACATTTAGGTGCATTTACATTTTGAAATAATAGTGGGGCACCCGTCATTTCAAGTTGATTCAAGTTTTGTTTAAAGAAGAGGGGCTAGAACAATTTTGGTTTGAGTGTCAAGCAAGCCAATGAAATATTTGCCCTTTATGCAAAGCATAAGTTTTATGTTGTTATTTTAGTTTCGTTTAGTTTTATTTTAAAGTCAGATAGGCTACTAGGTCCGTGTAACACTTTGCAGTGCTTTGATTCATTCTTAGAATTCAAATGAAAAAGATGAAAATTGGGTTCAAAACTTAAATGTTCCATTTTTCAGACAACTGAAATAATAGGTAATTGGTGCTGTTTATGTATTTCATTGTTGTTTGTCGGTTGCTTTTGAAAGAGTGGATAGTTCAACTTGATACCAAAGTAAAAATTAGTCAATATTTCACTTCCCATTTCTGCGTGTGGTTGGACTCAACCATGCGCGCCGGGGGATGCCTTGGTTCGGGTAACGTTAAGCTGCTTCCAGACTGCCCCAACAAACGCTAACAAACTCTAACAAACGCCAACAATCACAAACAGTTGGGTCAGTGTGGACCATCAGTTTGCATTTGTCTGTTCTATTCGGGAAAAGTCGGAAAAGTTCAACATGTTCAGTCGGGTCGGGTGGAGTTGTAGAATGTCTGACCAGTGCAGACAGCTTTCCAACAAACTACAACATTCTGAAAGCTTGTTCCCTCGACAACTAACCAAATAGAATGCACCAGAGACGTCAGTATTCCATGATCTTTGATGCTCACGTGAGCGCTTGCTTAAGTTTTAGCCTACTGCAACTGCATCGTTTTTCGCTTGAAATGGCTGATTTTTTGGACACATGAACGTGAAGAGCTGTGAGCAATGGAAAGAGAAAACTCGGTTAGAGCTAGCCTACATCTTTGTCAAAGCTCCATTCTCAATTAAGGCTATTATAACCTCAATGAAACGCGCCATCGTTGTTTGTAGTGACAGAAGAACGCACGGTTATGAGACAAAATTAAACATCATATCTTTTTATATTCCAGGGCTTGCATCTGCCATTGACATTGTAGGCTATGTGGCTTGGGCGACGCGCAAAATGGGTCAGCAGGATTTTTTTCTCTCGCATCCCAGTGAGCAGTAGCCTACTCGAGTTGAAATAAAAATGTAAAATCATCCCCCTTCTCAAACGGCACCCCCCGCATACGCTATTTTATCAGTTAATGTGGAAATTACAATTACTTTAACATTAGAAAAGCCTACTACCATTTGAACATTTAGAGGCTTTGCGTTTATGTAGCCTACACGATTAAATAAAACACGTTTCAGCGATAACTCCGGCCAAATTGCAGGTTTCTGAAAACTCCCTCAGGCATTCCATAAAGCTGGCATGAAGCTGACTAGCGAATTTATCGTGCGAGCGCATTTGCGAAATAAAGTTTGTCTACTGTAGGCTATCACGTAGATGCCGGTCACACGCAAATAGGGTGGCCAAGAGTACACAGAAACAGCGCGTATTTGACCCTCTTTATACTGCGCAGTGCTTGAAGAGCTGCTAGGCCTTTCAGTGTGACACACGCAGTTGACAGAGAACTCATGCAACTCATACGCGCATAAATACGCACTCATACGCGTCTAAAATTCCAGATATTAAACAATTAGGCTACCTAATTATGCATAGGCTAGTAATTAAGAATGCCTCATCATTCCTGAATCATAAATCATGGAACAGAAGTGCAGCATGGACCTCACATTCAACACTTCTGAAATGTAAAAATGTCCAGCAACGCAAGTCATAAAATAATTTCAACATCCATGCCAACAGTGCCGGCAGTGCACTTACAGGTGATATGATGTTAAAACAGTCAATATCTAAAACCCAACCCCTGCTCAAGGGTGTAGATTTAGTCTCAGAATTGATTGGGAAAGTGACATAGCCCACCCCCTGCAACCTACCAACCTACCAAGTTTAATTACGTTTAATTGTTTCAATAAAACACAAACTGAACCCCACAGTCATTTAGGATGTAGCCTACTGTAGGCTATGCTATTTCTGGTTGGGAGGGTAGTAAAGCACCTAAGAATAAGAGAAAACCTGCTTACAGCATGACATTGCAAAATTGACATCACTAACCATGTTCTAGTATAGTACCAAAAAGACTCTGAAGCATGTTTGTATGCCTTTTTTGTAGCTAGTTCACTAGTTTTACGACAAAACTACAGTGTCCTGACCAAAAGACCAAAACAGATGGTGACAAAAGTCAGTCTTGTCAGGTACAGTCTGGTCAGTGTGGACAGGCAGTTGGTATTGTGAACATTCTAAAGACAAAGAGCAGACAAATTCTGACAATTCCCAATTTTAGAATGTTGGAGTTTGTTGGAGTTTGTTGGGGCAGTCTGGAAGCAGCTTTAGCGTCGTCGTATAAAGAGAGGCCTAGGTTATAAATGAGATGGATGGACTTATCAAGTCAGCTCAAAACATTGTTCACCGTGGCCAAGTTGGAACACTTTGCTCTTCGCACAATAGATCAGTAAATAAACTGTGATGCCGAGGGCTGCCTATATGCCACCTAGGCTATATTTGGTCACGATATAAAAATAACATCTTGTTTAGCCTACGGGTCTCCAAAAGGTAGCTCTGGAGCTTATCGCCACCTACCTAGTCGGGGGTTAGCCTACCGTGATTTAATACTTTTCAGCACCTCTTTGTGAAAGTTGCTTCTCCACTCTTGTCAAACTCAAAACAGAGGAGCAGGTTGGACACTGAACACGATCTACAAGCTCTCTGTCTATCATCCTAACGCTACCAGATTTCGCAGCCGTTGTAATTAGTAAAAAAACATCCCCAACTCTCTCATTAAAGGTGCTCCTCATTGCACAAGCATACTTAAAGGCAATGTTTGTTTTGTTAATTGCCATAGGCCTACTGCTATTCCCAGATCTTGAAAGCCTAATGATGTTTTTATTAATGTCAAGAAATAGTTGTTGCTCAAATTCATGTTGCAATGTTCATACAGCCCACTTTGTTAAATGTAGGAAAATGTTCACGTCCTGATTAAATGAATTAAAAATTAATTAGTAGGTATAATAGTAGGTAGTAGGTATAATTGTAGGAATAATAATAATAATAATAATAATAATAATAATAATAATAATAACTAGATTTGTAATTCCAGAGAAATTACAAAGTGCATGCAAAATGTTTAAAAAAAAGTTTTATCAAAGTGAAATGTTGTGCACAAAAATCTGACAATAGAACTAAATTCTGACATAGTTGCTAGGACATTGAGGCTGTTGCTAGGCCGTTGATATGGCGTATGGCAGTTGCTATGCTGGTTGGTACGTAGATCATGTTGGTTGCCATGTTCATTGCTATATCATCATTGTTGTAGTGGTCACTAACAGCGGTCAGTATCGCGATTGGCTATTTCTACAGTAGGCCTAACAGTGGTTTTTCATGCAAGCGGAGCCGAGCGGAGCGGCGCTCTGTCTTCAATGCATTCCAATTAGTAACGGTCAAACGTGACGTAGAGCAGCGAGATGAGCGGAGCCAGCGGCAAAAGTTGAGCAGTGTTCAATATTATGCAAATGAAGGAGCGGTATCGCGGGCGGTAGCCAATCAGATTGCTTGTTTTTACTTCTCACGGTTGGAAAATTTGATGACCGTGGAGCTGTTTGATCGTAACTTGTCAAAAACAGAATAACTGTAAGGACTTCGCATGAGGTTATTGTTGTTGCTGGAATGGTAAACATTTAGTTGTGAGCTTCATTTCAAGAAATCAGTGTTGTAATAGCAAGCTAAGTACCTCGATAGCCAGTTAGCTTGCTAGTTCAGTCAATCACACCGTTCACACAAATCGACACGCCTACTAGAAGCGGGGACAGCGGCTCCGCTCCGCTTGCATGAAAAACCACTGTAAGACATTACAAGGGTGCTGGAAGCTGTTGCTAGGCCATTGCTAGGGCGGACATGTCGGTTGCTAAGCTTGTTGCTACGTTGATCATGTTGGTTGCTATGTTCATTTTAAGATCATCATTGTTCATTGTTCATTGTTCATCAAGTCATTCAAAATGCTGCAGCAAGACTTTTAACAAAAACTAAGAAGAGAGAGCATATCACACCAATTCTAAAATCTTTACACTGGCTCCCAGTAAGTTTCAGAATTAATTTCAAGGTGTTACTACTTGTCTTTAAGACATTAAATGGTATGGGTCCAAACTACATTGCCGAAATGTTAGTCAAATACTCCTTGTAGATGCCTTAGATCTAGTGGAACTGGTCAGCTTGTAGACCCTAAGGCAAATACCAGACAAGGTGAAATGGCTTTCAGCCATTATGCTGCCCACTGTTGGAATCAGCTTCCTATGTTAGATCTGCCCCCACAACAGCTTGTTTTTAAAAAGAAGCTCAAAACAGCTTTATTTTCAATGGCTTTTGATTAATTTGACTTCTTAGTGAAGAGTAATTGGTTCTTTTTGCCAAGTTTCTGTTTATATGTAAAAAAAAATTCCTATACTCTTATTTTTATTGTTATTATTATTATTTTATTATTATCATTATTATTATTTGTTAATTGTTATTACTTTTTTTTTCCTTTATCCTTTTAATGAGCACATTGAATGACAGATATGTATGAATATAAATAAACTTGAACTTGAACTTGTTGGAGTGGTCACTAAGACATTAAAAGGGTCATGGAAGCTGTTGCTAGGGCGGACATGTCGGTTGCTATGCCGGTTGCTACATTGATCATGTTGGCTGCTATGTTCATTGCCATATTATCATTGTTGGAGTGGTTCCAAAGACATTACAATGGTGCTGAAAGCTGTTGCTAGGCTGTTGCTAGGGCGGACATGTCGGTTGCTATGCTGGCTGCTACGTTGATCATGTTGGTTGATATGTTCATTGGTTGATTATCATTGTTGGATTGGTCAGTAAGCCAGTACAAGGGTGCTGGAAGCTGTTGCTAGGACGTTGCTAGGGCGGATAGGTCGGTTGCTATGCTGGTTGCCACGTTGATCATGTTGGTTGCTATGTTCGTTGCCAGATCATCATTGTTGGAGTGGTCCCTAAGACATTACTAGGGCGCTGGAAGCTGTTGCTAGGCCGTTGCTAGGGCGGACATGTCGGTTGCTATGCTGATTGCTATGTTGATCATGTTGGTTGCGATGTTCATTGCAAGATCATCATTGTTGGAGTGGTCTCGAAGACATTAAAAGGTTCCTGGAAGCTGTTGCTAGGCCGTTGCTAGGACGGATAGGTTGGTTGCTATGCTGGTTGCCACGTTGATCATATTGGTTGCTATGTTCATTGCTAGATCATCATTGTTGTAGTGGTCACTAAGACATTACAAGGGTGCTGGAAGCTGATGCTAGGCCGTTGCTAGGGCGGACATGTCGGTTCCTATGCTGGTTGCTATGCTGATCATGTTGGTTATGTTGGTTGCTATGTCTAGTGTTTGGTCATCATTGTTGGTGTCGTTCCTAAGATGTGTCAACGATGCTGGAAGCAGTTGCTAGGCCGTTGTTAGGGCTGGTATGGTAGTTGCTAGGCTGTTGCTGTGGCGTATATGGTGGTTGCTATGTTGGTTATCAATGTGGAAGTTGTTACAATAACTTGTAAAAAGTTGCAAAAACATTGCAAGAAGTTGAATTGTATGATAGTTGGATGAATACAGCTTGTTACAATAGCCTTTGGCTGCGTCAAACAGTTGATTGACAATGATTACATAAAAAGTTACTTATTGTAAAGTTGCTTAAAAATGTTGAAATGTTGCTTTAATACAGTTGATAATAGTTTCTAGTTGTCATAGAATTCTCATGGACTTCCAAAGTTCCGACTGCCAGCGAGACCAGTGGAATGTTTACATTACAGTGGCTAAGGTGACAACACTAAATAAAATGCTGAAAGTTCCACCATTCATTTCTATGGGAATTTTGATGCTCGTTTTTCGCCGATAGTGCAAAAACCATAAACGATAGAAAAAAAGTTTCGATTTAGCACAAGTCACCAATTGTAGACCTACGCGATAGTAGTTGAATGAAGTTGCTACGTTGAACAGTTTCTACTGAATTAATCGCACAAAAACGATGTGGAATAATAACTAGATTTGTAATTCCATGGAAATTACATAGTGCATGCAAAATGTTTAAAACAGCTTTGTAAAAGGTCAGGTCATTGCTAGGGTGGATATGGTGGTTGCTATGCATGTTGCTATGTTAGTCATGTTGGGTGCTAATTTCAGTGCTTGGTAATTATTGTCAAAGTTGTTCCCAGGACATGGTATGAGTGTTTGAGGTTGTTGCTAGGCCACTGCTAGGATAGACATGTTGGTTGCTATGCTGGTTGCTACGTTGATCATGTTGGTTGCTTGTTCATTGCTAGATCATCATTGTTGGAGTGGTCCCTAAGACATTACAAGAGTGCGGGAAGCTGTTGCAAGGACGTCGCTAGGTCGGACATGTCGGTTGCTATGCTGGTTGCTACATTGATCATGTTGGTTGCTATAGATACAGACGGCAAGTACGGTTAACGCCCCCAAAATGCGAGGGTGGGGTCAGCGTGGGGGATAACAGAGGCCAATTTAACATTATGGTGAATGGACAAGGTAGAGAAAGTTGCTTAACAATAAAAGATCGCTTAGTAAAATTGAACAAAGTCCATATTAGATGTTTTCTCTAATCATGACCTGTTTGCCTGCTTGTGTTGTGACTAAAATAATTTCCCCATCATTTGTTTATTGCAGTTACACTAACAGAAATGTCATCAGCTGTCTCTGCTCCTGTCAAAAGTAAAGCAACTTTCAATCACAAGTCTGATTAGCTCAGTTAAGCAAGCTAAAGTTAGCTACATTTATTGTGGTGATCAATGAAGTTGGCTAGTTAGCAAGCTAATGAAGCTAACAAACATCATCTAAATTGTCATCAGTATCGCGTTTGGAGGGGTGTCAAGTTCAGAATTCACATCGGACCATCTGACCATCATTACTACCTTCAGGCATTGCCCTCAAAAATGTGTCAGGCTCCTTGTAGATGGTGCTCAGTGTAACTTCTAGCTTAGCATGCCATTGACTTCCCCACTGTGTTAGCCTGCTCTTTCCCCCAGATGGGACTATTTTTCTCTAATTCCCCCACAGCGGAGCTATATTTGTGGGCGTGGTCAGACTTGCCGTCTGTATCTACCGTTCATTGCTAGATCATCATTGTTGGAGTGGTCACTAAGACATTACAAGGGTGCTGGAAGTTGTTGCTAAGCCGTTGCTAGGGCGGACATGTCGGTTGCTATGCTGGTTGCTACGTTGATCATGTTGGTTGCTATGTTTATTGCCAGATTATCATTGTTGGAGTGGTCACTAAGACATTACAAAGGTGCAGGAAGTTGTTGCTAGGCTGCTGCTAGGCCGTTGCTAAGGCGGCCATGTCGGTTGCTATGCTGGTTGCTACGTTGATCATGTTGAGTGCTATGCTCATTCCTAGATCATCATTGTTGGAGTGATTCCCAAGACATTACAAGGGCTCTGGAAGCTGTTGCTAGGGCGAACATGTCAGTTGCTATGCTTGTTGCTTCGTTGATCATGTTGGCTGCTATGTTCATTGCAAGATCATCATTGTTGGAATGGTCACTAAGACATTAAGACGGTCTTGAAAGCTGTTGCTAGGCTGTTGCTAGGGCGGACATGTCGGTTGCTATGTCGGTTGCCACGTTGATTATGTTGGTTGCTATGTTCATTGCAAGATCATCATTGTTGGAGTGGTTCAAAATACATTACAATGGTGCTGGAAGCTGTTGCTAGGCCGTTGCTAGGGCGGATATGTTGGTTGAATTGCTTTGCATGCACTATAATAATAATATATTTAAAAAATAATAATGTTATTACGCAGGCCTATTATGGTTATATTTTGAGAATTACATTGAATTGATTTGAGCGCTAAAAAATTGGGTCGCGAGCTAATGACAGTGGAAAATGGTGGGTCCCAAGACAGTTCCATTTAAGAAGCACTGATGTAGGCTACAGTTGCGCTGTAACCTTATGCGAACTTTCGGTTCACTTGATGTCTGCTTTGCTCTTGAAGTAGCTTTAGGTAGGGTGACCACCTCCAAACAGACTAAATGTGGGACAATGGTCATGATTGGGCCAGGACTGTCTTAATTTGTTCAGGATATTGGGCTTGTCCAATTAAATCTATCATGTTAATGCAATGTGTCTCATTAAAAGTGTTATTTTAGCTCGTCATGAAGTTATTATTGAATAGAATCATGCTGGGCCACCATGGCCAATAATACCATGCCAGTTTTTGGTCCCAGTCCAGCCCTGATCATCTCCACCACAGACCAAATGATAGGCTACAGATGCTGACAGGTTGACAGCTTAAAGTATATAAAAAATAAAAAGCACTATCATCCTCTAAAAGATCAGGCATTATGCAATTAAAAGTAAGCTCTCAGAAATTAGGTATAGAATCAAACTCAACTTAATATGCAAGACACAAAAAAATATTAAGCCTTGGCTTCAAGTTTAACTAGGCTATTTCTGTGCAAAATAATATGCCAGGTCTAAATCTGCATGTTTGATCATTATTTTCAAAAGAAATGGTGACGTCTCACCAAGTTCCATGAAAATGCCATTGCGAAAATAGATGAGGTAAGATAAGTATTTTTTTTTTCATCTCGTGGGAAATTCAAGAAGTAGCGGGCTACATTACCTTGTCTTTTTAAGTCTGGAGTTGCAGCTTTTATTAAATGAATGTAGCTAATGATAACATTTACATTTACATTTATGCATTTAGCAGACGCTTTTATCCAAAGCGACTTACAAAAGAGGGATAACAATCAAGCTGCAACACAATACAAGTAAGTGCCTACTGGGAGTGCCATTTGCTAATAGGAGAGCAAGTGCAAGAGTTTAGAAGTACTTGATCAGTGCATTCCAAGTAATTTAACAAACTAGGACAAGAGATACTCTTGAAAGAGCTGGGTCTTCAAGAGTCTCTTGAAAGTAGAAAGTGTGCCTGTTGTTCTAATAGTCTTGGGAAGACTATTCCACCAGTTAGTAACAATGCATGAGAAGAGCCTAGATTGACCTGTGTGCGGTGCTGGTCGTTCCAAGCTGCGATCCTTGGTTGAGCGGAGTGATTGGAGGTTCGTATATGTTTTGATGATGTCTTTCAGGTAGAGTGGAGCAGTGCCCTCCAGTACCCTGTAAGCCAACATTAGTAACTTGAATTTAATGCGAGCAGCCAGGGGCAGCCAGTGGAGTTCCCTGAACAGTGGAGAGATATGTGCTCTCTTTGGCTGGTTGAAGACCAGGCGTGCAGCAGCCTTCTGGATCATCAGAAGTGGTTTTACCGCACAGGCTGGTAGACCTGAAGAGCGTTGCAATAGTCGAGACGAGAGATAACCAGCGTCTGAACCAGGAGCTGTGTTGCATGTTGAGTAAGGTACGGCCTGATTTTCCTAATGTTGAATAAAAAGAAACGGCACGACCTAGCAACAGCAGCAACATGATCCGTGAAGGTCAGCTGGTCATCAATGATTACGCCTAGGTTTCTTGCAGCCTTGGTAGGAGCAACAGATAGAGAGTCTATCTTAATGCTGATGTTGTGGTGCAGGGTTTGCTTGCCAGGGATGATCAGGAGTTACGTTTTTGAGAGGTTCAGTTGAAGGTGGTTGTCTTTCATCCATGCTGATATGTCAAAGAGACAGTCAGAGGTCCGTGTTGTCACTGTAGAATCGCCAGAAGGAAAAGACAGATAAAACTGGGTGTCATCTACATAGCAGTGGTAGGAAAAGCCATGCGAGTGGATAACTGGACCCAGTGTTGTTGTGTACAAAGCGAAGAGGAGGGGCCCCAGTACTGAGCCTTGGGGTACTCCTGTGGTAAGGTAGTGCTTTGCTGAGGTTTTGCCAAGCCATGACACATTGAATGATCGTCCAGTGAGGTAGGATTCGAAACAGGAGTGCGCTTTGCCGCCGACGCCCATGCTTCTGAGTTTATCCAGAGGAATTCTATGGTTGACGGTATCAAACACTGCTGATAGGTCAAGTAGAATGAGAACTGACGATTGTCCTGCTGCTTTGGCTTCTTTAAGAGCTTCTGTTACTGAGAGGAGTGCTGTTTCCGTTGAGTGTCCACTTCTGAAGCCAGATTGTTTGGAGTCCAGGAATTCCATGACTTTTTTGAAGACTGTTCTTTCGATGGTTTTTGACAGGAAAGGAAGAAGAGAGACAGGTCGGTAGTGCTCCACTTGCGTGGGAGAGAGAGATGGTTTTTTGAACAGTGGTCTTACCTGAGCTTGTTTGAAGGTGGTGGGAAATGTCCTTGGTGTTAGTGAAGCATTGATAAGATGAGTGGTTGCCTTCACAATTGTAGGAGTAATGTCCTGTAGAAGAGTGGTTGGAATTGGGTCCAACTGGCAGGATGTCGGACGACTGCCTGTGAGAAGCTTAGTCACATCACTTTCTGATAGAGAAGCAAATGAAGTGAATGAAGCAGGAGGAAGCCTTTGTCTGTATAGGTGGGTCCGAGAATCTGCTGCTGATTGCTGCTACTTTGTCTGTGAAGAATTCCGCAAAGGTGTCAGCTGTGAGGTTGGTTGCAGGAGGCAGTGGTGGAGTGTTTAGTAGAGATTTGAACGTGGAGAACAGTTTCCTGGTGTCTGTAGCATTGATGATCTTGTCCTGGTAGAATTCCTTTTTTGCAGAAGTGATGCTGGATGAGAAGGATGCTAACAATGCCTGGAGTTTTGTTAGATCTGAAGGGTCCTTAGTCTTGCGCCATTTCCTCTCTGAGGCTCTGAGGTTAGTGCGCATCGAACGAAGAGTCATTTAGCCATGCGTGAGACTGAGTGGATCGAGCTGGCCTGGTGGTCAGAGGACACAGGCGATCCAGGCAGGCGCGGAGCCAGAGGGGTGGCAGGGGTAGCACTAGCCTCTCCTGGAACGTGATTGGCCGCCCCAGGTGCCCCCCCACCCTACCCCACCCGCTCCCCGAATTTCATTCGGTACTGATGATTGACAGTTCAGTTAAGCGCACGTCTGTAAGAAGCGCCTTTTTTGAGCCAGAGAGCAATAGTCAGAGCTCATGCAGCACTTGAGTCAGCCTGAGAAAATATCACTGTGATGTAGGCCTAATTTTTAAAGAACAGGTCTTTAAAGGTAAAAGATAGGCTATCTGTTCCCAATCCTGCTGTGCATCAGGAAGATGCCCTCAGTCATGCAGATAGGCTATGTGACCATCAACATTTACATGGATTGTGCCTTTGCAAGATACAGCGTACTGTAATATAAGGTACAGTATATAAGGTGCAAGCTATCAGTGACATTAAATAGCTATTTGAAATCAATCAAGGCATCAATGTTGTCTCAAACTAGCGTGCTAAAATGGCGTGCTTCTTACATCCAAAACCGAAATTTCTGATCCATGAATTGCTTTGCACTATAGTCTATAGAGACTATTCATTACATATCTAGGCAACATCTACATCTATATCTTTTGTAGAGGCTATCAAATAAAAGTAGCCTACATAATCTGAATTTTCACATGGGGTGATTTGCCAGTGGCTTGACAGCAGCACGCAAGTTAATTCCCGTGTGCTATTCTGCATCTAAAACATCAACTTTTTCTCCATTACACTGCTCTCACAGCAATATGCACATCAAAATAAAGTGCATTTCAAGTGGTTTCAAATGATACTACTAACTAATTGCTGTGGTAAATAGTTCGTTAGAAAATCAACTTTTAAATTAGTTACATTTAACTATTGCGCATATTGCATTACTTCCGTAAACCCTTTTCTCTGATCAACTGCACAGCATTTGTATAATTCTAGGCTGTAGAATATGTGAAGGCACACGATCTGAACTTGTAGAACCTGCAATGTTACTGGTTGCTAGCCAAATGCTTCACCAGACAATTAAAGAAATGAATGATTAACCTTGATAGCCTGCATTACAACATTCATCAGATCAATAGCTTGACATGCTCCTGTCTCTTAAGCTATTCACTTCAGGGATATGATCTATATGGTTGCATGAGTAAAGACCTATTTTTAAGGTTGTCTACAGAAAGAGAATCTGAAAAATATAAATTAACTGTTAGTTTTAATGTTTTTTCTTCAGGCTGTGAAAATAGGGGAAATATTTCACTAATTCTTTTAAAATTAAAACTGAAATAAATCTTAGTTCCTCTACTACTAGAGGAATAATGGTTGATAAGAGCAGAATTCTGAGTAATACTGTCAATGGTGAAAATGAGAGGGGTTTTGAGCAAGTGTGTGTGCGCGCGCGCGTACCATATGCTGTCATGTGCACAAAGATGGGAAGACTACTTTTTTTTTGTCATATTCATTGGACCCCCTGAAATATCCTTGGCCACCCCCTGGCCACCCCAAGTACAAAAGTCTAGCTCCGCCACTGGATCCAGGCAGGAGCTCAGCGTAGCGCAGAGTGACTCTGTGGCTTCATCGACCTGGAGAGAAGAAAAAGTGAAAGGAGACGGAAGCGTAGATGCTACAAGGGATGAAAAGTTAGCAGGAGAGAGGTTGCGAAGGTTGCGACGGAAGGAAACAGTAGGAACAGGTGTGGAGGGTTGCTGAGGTAGACTTACCTTGAACTGAATGAAATAATGATCAGAAAGATGTAGAGGAGTGACCTCCAGAGAGTTTGTGTTGCAGTGTCTTGTAAAAATGAGATCAAGTTCCTTACCTGCCTTGTGTGTTGGAGTACTGCAGACCCGCTGCAGCTCAAATGAGTGAGTCAGAGCTACGAAGTCTGCAGATGTAGGTCTGTCTAGATGAATGTTCATATCCCCAAGAACAAGCATGGGACATTCATGCTCTAGGATGGAAGAGAGCAGAGTGTCAAGCTCATCCACAAAGTCCCCCATTTGACCTGGTGGACGATAAATAACCACTATATACATTTTAATCGGTGCAGTTATCAAGATAGCATGGTATTCGAAATTCAATTCAATTCAATTCAATTTTATTTGTAGAGCGCACAAATACAGTACATTGTCTCGCGGCGCTTTACAGACAGTACGGGAAGCATCCATGAGAATCAGGGGCAAGGAAAAACTCCCTCGCTTTGTAAATAGTTTGTTATGTAGGAAGAAACCTTGGGCAGATCCACGCCTCATGGACTCAGCCTACCTGCCTGGGGCCTAATAAAGTATCCGTAAAGTCTGATGCATAGATTGACCATGGTTAACACAAAACAGTATGAGTACTGAATGTAGTCAGAGATGATATACACATAGTTTGTGCGACAGTCAGGGCCAAGGGATGGAGTCAGTAGTTGGAGTGTGGGATTAGTCAGTATTTGGAGTGGGATCAGAGTTCATTGGGTGTTGGTCGCCATCTAAGTAGTGGTCATCAGGGGGCCATCAGGCCAGTTCCATCACGGGCCTCAGAGAAAAGGGGGATGGTCATGGTGTGTGGCTCCGGGGAGGTTGGTCAGCATCCATAGTGGGGTAGGGTTGGTGGCAGGGAGGTACGGGAGGTTCATCACTCAGCCAGTGCGTCGGGGCAGAGGAGGCAAGAGAAACAAAGAGAAACAGAAACAAGAGGATTAGGCCAATCTAGGAGGATATCACTTCATGATATGTGTCATATAATCTAGCTAGAGTGAGGAGAGGGAGAGAGAGAGAGAGGAGAAAGAGGGTTGTACAGGATGGCAAGTGTGCAGAAGGTGGCAGCACTAGGCTATCGCAGCATAACTAAGGTATGGTACATGGCATCTCACCAACCCAGAAGGGGGTGGTCAGTGGCCGCCTTGGAAAAACAGCAGAGGTAGCCCTCCCAAGAAAGCCCAAGAGGAGTGGTGATATGCCATGGCCCACTCCTAATTATAGGAAATGTCAAAAAGGAAGGTTTTAAGTCTAGACTTAAAGGTATTGAGAGTGTCCGCTTCGCGAATGTAGGGAGGAATAGAATTCCATAGAAGAGGTGCTCGATAGGCAAAAGCTCTTCCCCCAATTGTAGTTTTAGATATGGTCACTTTTTCAAGGAGGCCAGCATTTTGAGATCTCAGAGGTCTTGCTGGATGGTATGGAACAAGTAAATCTGTAATATATGCAGGAGCTAAGCCATTAAGTGCCTTATACGTCATGAGAAGGATTTTGAAGTCAATTCGACTTTTGACAGGAAGCCAGTGTAGAGATGCTAGAATGGGAGAAATATGTTCATATTTCTTAGTTCTAGTGAGTGTTCTAGCTGCTGCATTTTGGATTAGCTGTAGACTTTTAATGCAGGTGTTACTGCACCCTGAGAACAGAGCATTGCAGTAGTCGAGTCTGGAGGTAACAAATGCATGTATAAGTTTTTCAGCATCCTCAAAGGACAGGAACTTCCTAACCTTAGCAATGTTTCTAAGGTGAAAAAATGATGTTTTAGAAATGTGCTTTACATGGCTATTCAGGGAGAGGTCTTGATCAATAAGTACCCCCAGATTTTTCACTTGTGAGCTAAATGAGAGTGTAGGACTGCTAAGTGAGCTATGATGGTGAAGCGAGGTGTCTTTCAGTTGTTTAGAGGCAATCATCATAACTTCAGTTTTATCTGAGTTCAAGCATAAGAAATTTTTGACATCCAAACTTTAATGTCTTCAAGACAGGCATTAAGTTTGGTTGTCGGAAGTACAATCGCTAGGCTTCATAGAGAGATAAAGCTGTGTATCATCTGCGTATGAGTGAAATGCAATGCCATGTTTCCTAATGATTTCACCCAGAGGTAGCATATATAGAGAGAATAGTAGGGGGCCCAGTACTGAGCCTTGCGGAACGCCATATTTAACTTTAGCATGATAAGATGAGACGTTGTGAGCATGTACAAATTGGTATCGATCAGTGAGGTAGGATTTGAACCAAGCTAGTGCTGAATTTCTAATGCCTATCGTATGTTCGAGTCTGTGTAGTAGGATATCGTGGTCAATGGTGTCAAAAGCTGCACTAAGATCAAGTAAGATTAATATGGATACATTACCATTGTCCATGGAAAGAAGGAGGTCATTGAAGACTTTAACTAAGGCTGTTTCAGTGCTGTGATTAGCTCTAAATCCTGATTGGAAGACTTCCTGGATTTTGTTTTCGTCTAGGAAGCGACAAATTTGTTTGAACACAATTTTTTCTAGAATTTTGGATATAAAAGGAAGGTTGGATATAGGTCTGTAATTAGCCAGAACATCAGGGTCAAGGTTTGTTTTTTTAATCAATGGTTTAATGACTGATGTCTTGAAAGTAGTTGGTACATGTCCCGCTAGGAGTGAGCTATTGATAATTTCAAGTAATGTCTCAGCTAGCGGTGTAAAGGCTGCCTTGAGGAGGTGAGTAGGAATAGGATCAAGTAGGCATGTTGACGCCTTCGCTTTAGTAATGAGAGAAGAAATTTCTAATATATCAGTGGGCATAAAGGAGTCAAGGTATGCTACGGGTTGGCTACAGCTATCAGTAGTTAGTAGAGAGGCTGTAGGCATGTTGCTAATTTTAAGTCGTATGGTTTCAATTTTTTCATTGAAAAAATTCAGGAAGTCGTCACTGCTGAGGTGACTTGGAATGGACTGAGTTACTTCAGTCTTACTTTTTGTCAAATTTGATATAGTGTTGAAGAGGAATTTTGGATCGTCTTTGTGTTCATGTATAAGCGAGGAATAATAAGCTGTTTTAGCATTGTTCAGTGCAGTCTTGTATTCTTTCAGGCTCTCTCTCCAGGCAATGTGAAATACTTCGAGTTTAGTGTTGAGCCATTTCCTTTCTAGTCTGCGAGCAGCCTGTTTTAATGTACGTGTATGTGTGGTGTACCAAGGGGCACTTTTTTCTACCTTCCTTGTTTTCTTTTTAAGTGGAGCAATTAAGTCAAGTGTTGAATGTAATGTGTTCATAACATGATCAGTAAATTGGTCGATATGTGTTGGTGATGGGATAGGACTATCATAGCGTGTTGGTGTAAGGTCAGGAATTTTTCCAATGAAATCGTCAGTGGTTTTAGGCGTTATGCCTCTAGTGTAGTAGTGGGTCACATTTTGCGCTACATGGTCGACTGGTATTTCTAGAGTAATAAGGTAGTGGTCAGTCAATGTTGGTTGGGGTGCAATTGTAAGTTGTTCTACTCGAGTACCATAAGTTAGTACAAGGTCGATAGTGTGGTTGTCTTTATGTGTAGGTGCATTTACATTTTGACAGAAGCCAATGTGCTCAATAAGAGATTGGAATGCAGCTGTCAGGCTGTTGTGTGCAACATCCATGTGAATATTAAAATCACCCAAGATGACTATTGTATCTGATTTAACAACTAATGTGGATATAAAGTCAGAGAATTCAGTTAGGAATTCAGTGTATGGCCCTGGAGGTCTATACAATGTTACAATAGTTAATGGCTTAGCTCCAGGTTGAATAAGGTTGAGGACGAGTACCTCGAAAGAATTGAACTTATGTTCGAGCTTGGGAGCCATACTGCAGCTAGAATTGTAGATAGTGGCTACCCCACCTCCACGCCCGCGTTGGCGCGGTGTGTGGAAGTTTGAATGACTCGGGGGAGTGGCTTCATTTAGCGATAGGTATTCGTCTGGTTTTACCCAGGTTTCAGTGAGGCAAAGTATGTCAATATGATTATCAGTAATGAGTTCGTTTACTAGCGTCGATTTTGACGAGAGTGAGCGAGTATTCAACAAGCCAAACTTCAATTTTGACTGTTGGCTATGCTTATAGTTTGCTTCTGGTTTTATGTGTATGAGGTTACTATGGTTAAAGAGTTGTATGAGAGTGATGGTAGCGGTTGAGTAAATTTCCAATCATTGCAAACCATTAGCCCTGTTCCACCCCCTCGTCCAGAAATTCGAGGGGTGTGAGAAAGGGTATAGTTGGTTGAGAGAACTGTTGTGGGGGAAAGGGGGACTTCTGTATCACCTACATCAGAGGTTCCCAAACCGTGAGGTGGGCCTCACACCTCACACCTCCTTCTGCACCTCCCCTGGTAAAGTGGGGCTGTTGAGCTCTTATAATCATAAGAATTGTGCACAAAATGAAAGAAGCATGAACATTTCAGGGTTTGTTCTTGATGACATAAGCTTTGATTTAAGATGTGGAGGTCTTCTCAGTTTGACCCATGGGGTCAGCTAGAGGTCATTGACCTCCGGGACATGATATTTCAATGCCTGGTATTAAAAATAGGTGTACTTTAGGATGTAAATGTGATAGACCTGTGTATTTCTATGTGTATGATCATAAGAAACTAATTTCTGATACGTTCAACAACCCCAGAGGTCACTTAGAGGTCAGAGGTCAAAGGTCAAGGTCGATTGGAAAAATAACACCACATTTCAGTAATCCTAAATACAAACGTCCCTTTCTGTGAGTCTGATCACAAGAAACTCATTTCTGATGAGTCCTACACCCCAAGAGGTCAATGGTGGTCACTCAGAGGTCAAAGGTCAAGGTTGATTGAAAGACAAATCAACCACATTTCAGTAACTCTAAATACAAACTTCCCTTTCTGTGAGTCGGATCATAAGAAACTCATTTCTGATAAGTCCAACACCCCCAAAAGTTTTAAGTTTCAAGTTTATTAGAGGATAACCCCTTGAGATGTACCATCTCATTTTCGAGGGGTCCAAGTTCAACAATACATGACATACCCTTATTAATATAACATACAATATCTAAGAGACAAAAAAAGACATCACAAACATAAACACATTCACACTCCACACATTGCATCCCAAACCTCTTCCTCATTCCTCGCCAACATCAATATACTTGCGACATATAAGCAAATAAAAAGATCCAATACACAAAGTGCATTTGCAGGCATGTGAACTGTACACAACACGTAGAAATACAGATTTGACACTCCACTCTAAGCAGAAAGAATGCACAATGCAAGTAATACAATGAAATAAAAAAACAAAATGAAATAATTTAAAACATGAGCAAAGGGTTTCCAAGTGTGTCGTTATAGCTGATTTAAATATTTGAAAAGATGTAATAGACCTTAGAGAGGACGGAAGGGTGTTCCAATCTGATGGAGCTCTTATTTTGAAGGCCCGCCACCCAACTTCCTTATTGAATCTTGAGATAACTAGAAATAAGTGGTCTGTGTGTCGGAGACTACATTGAGAGCTGAAAGGAATTAATAGTTCTTTCAGGTATGAAGGGCAGTTAGAATAGATGCATTTAAAAATTAGTTAACCAGTGGTGTTGCCTCCTATTTTTGAGACTTGGCCAGTTTAAGGCCTCATACATTATACAGTGATGGGTTCTGTAAGGACACCGAAGTACAAACCTACAAAGGCTATTATATAGTATATTAAGAGGACGAAGATAAGTGTCAAAAGTACTTCCATAGATAGCGTCGCCATAGTCCAGTATGGGGAAAAGTAGCTGCATCACAATTCTTTTCCTAACATCTTGTGAAAAACAATCAATAGAGCGATATAAAGATTTCAGGGAACCAAGTATTTTTTTAGTTATATAGTTAATATGAGATTTAAAGGAGAGATGTGTATCAAGCCAGATACCTAGATACTTGAATTCGCAAAGTCACTTGCTAGTTAGACAATGTGAATTACTTGACAGAAAAACAAACCATGCGCTCGCACAAAATAGCAATGACAGCTTGTGCGAGTCGCTAAGGCATGGTGCGTCGTCTGCAGGATAGGGCCCTATGTCTCCTTTAAATTCTGATTGACTTCCCTGAAAAGTAACACATTGAGTCCTATGGTGAAAAAATGAGTTTTAAAAAAAATTAGTGCTGTCAAGCGATTAAAATATTTAATCGCGATTAATCGCATTTTTGGCGTAGTTAACTCATAATTAATCGTGATTAATCGCAAATTTCTTTCTATTCTAAATGTCCCTCGATTTCTTTTTGTCACATTTTTATTTATTTATTTTCATTTTAATGCTGTTATCAGCATTCATTGGTGGGGGTGAATACCAATTTAAAATAAAAGAAAACCCAGTTACAGCATCAGAAATTATTAACATGTTCAAGTACTGCCAGAGATGTTGATGTTTTTATGTTGCTAGTTCACAAGTTTACAAAAAACAAACAAACAAACAAACAAAAAAACTGGATGGTGGCCCTTTAAATTATACTAACATATATTTTAAAGAGGCTCAATGAAAATATGGCATTATTGTCTGCATGAGTAAACTTACATTGCATGAGCAGACCTTTAAAATGCATTTTGCCATATTGGCAATTGTCCTGCAAGAAGCTCTCATTTTAGTGACAAGGTCATAAGTTCAGAATCAGGTAGGCTATATGCGTCTCGTTTGCACAAATTCTCTCTCTCAGTTGCGCTCCAACCTGTTTCACCTCTCTCACTCGCGCTGCAATTTTGAAACTGATATTAGCCTATTTGCGGGGTATTCAGTTCAAGAGAAGGGATTTCTAAGTGACAACATTAATCCTCTAGCTAGTTAACAACCTAAATATGCGAACATGCGAGTGAGCGTCAACGATTGTGGCGGGAAAATATTTGTTTTCACTGACATCAAATGACGCTCACAAACATTCTCTCTCTCAGTTGCGCTCCGACCTTCACCTCTCTCACTTGCGCTGCAATTTTGAAACTGATATTAGCCTATTTGCGGGGTATTCAGTTCAAGAGAAGGGATTTCTAAGTGACAACATCAATCCTCTAGCTAATTAACAACATCAATACAATCGTGAACATCAACGATTGTATTGGTAAAATATTTGTTTTCACTGACATCGGAGCAGCAGAGCAGAGTGCAGACACCCGTGCTGTGTGTGAAGTAGGCCTACTTCAAGCCTAATACAAACACAGGACATACTGAAACGTCGGGAGGTGTTGGAATGTCGGAGATATTTTTTTTCACATTCCATTGATAATGGCGGGTCAAATGCGTTAATCGCGCGTTAAAAAAATTGACGGCGTTAAAATGGGTTTGCGTTAACGCCGATATTAACGCGTTAAACTGACAGCACTAAAAAATGTAGTTTATGCAACAGAAGATATGGATTAACCATATCAAAAGCTTTTGATAAGTCAATAAAAATGGCACCTGTAGGCATGTTACTGTCGGCTGCTGATAGAATGTCGTTTGTGAATTTTAAAAGGGCAGTGGTGGTCGAGTGGCCTGGATGAAAACCGGATTGGTGTGGTGATAGAATGTTATTATCACTAAGATATGAGGATAGTTGATTAAATATAAGTTTTTCAAATATTTTTGTTATCCTATTAATAATTGATATTGGTCTGTAGTTATTAACATCGGAGGTGTCACCTCCTTTATGCGCTTTTCCAAGTTGGAGTTTCACAGGTTGTGAGTGACAGGTTGAACAGATCAGCCAAAGGGAAAGACAACATGTGAGAGGCAAGTTTCAAAACTTTTATATCTAGGCCATCTGGGCCTGCACTACAGTCAGAACTGAGATTATTAATGACCTGCTGTACATCAGCTGGAGAAATAGGTTTAAGACAAAATGAGGAAGCACACATGTTCTGAATAGGGAATGGGCAAGAGTGTGTGAAGCTTGAATCAGAGCAGCCAATAGTGGAAATAATACTCAGAGGTCAAAGGTCAAGGTCGCTTGAGGAAAAAAAAAAAATACAAATGTGCAACTCCATTGTATCCTATTACAAATTGCACGTAAATATGAACATGAACAACAAATACAGGCTTATGAATATGACATGACATATAACATGAAAAGAACAGGCCTACTCCCAATGCAACATAAATACAGTACAATAGAGTTCAACAGGTTAGACTACATAATGAGCTCTCTAAATATTATTATAGTACAGTGGAATTTGTTGTACAAGCCTTGACCTAGGGCTTGCATCATTGCTGGCCTTCAGTGTGGCCATACTACTTGTATCATATATTTAGTCACTGCAGTCACCAGAACATATGCATAGTAGGGATAGGGACGAGTAGTGAGTCTGAGTTAAGATCGAGTCCTTGAAGCTTCAGGTCAGAGTCAAGACCGGTTTGTTTAGTCCAGAGCGAGTAAAAACTTGTCAGTTTTGATATCCTTGGTCAGAGGCCTACAGAATAAGCTAGTTTGGGGTTTTTTTTCTGCCCAAATTCTGCCTATTACTCTAAACAGACTTTGAATCACCGTAGTACATGCAGAGCGAATTCTATTTTTCTAGGGAAACTTTATTCTCCTATAACACTTACATAAACATAATTGCACACCCCTTCATTAGACCCACGCTCCTATCAGTCATTCTCGATTTGGAATCGGTATAGGTGGTCTCGCCTCCATCACTTGTGTTTGTGGAAGGGCCGGGGGTGTAAAAGAGTCATTCATGGTCATATCATGGTCATATCATGGTCACAGGTCATTACACTGTGCAATTATGTTTATGTAAGTGTACATCCCCTGATACAAATGTGTTCTTGTCTGTCTTTCTGTTTGTCTATTTGTCAGCAGGATAACTTGAAAAGTACTGCACGAATTTGGATGAAATTTTCAGACAATGTGAATATTGTCAGAGAGCGCAGACCTCTGCCAATGTGGTCACAGACACAATATAAATTCAAGATCATGTTCTGGACCACCGATCGCCACCAAATTCGAATCAGCTCTTGCTTGTCCCAATATACACATTGTCCGAAAATTTCAAGGATTATAATATGTAAATTTAGGATAATATCCATGAGTTTGCACTAGCGTGGCAATCTGAGACCAGTACAGCACAGATGAAAGAGGAAGTGATGTAGCATGCTTACTGTAGTGATGACAGGGAATCAATAACCAAATGAATTTACATGTACTTCATCCTGTAAGTTTTCAGAAAATATATTGGATACATGGTGAAGTCCTTAGTCCACCACACTTGATTTAAATGGACCAATGGAAAACCATGTTAGCTCGGTTTTGGTTCAAGACTGATTCTTCTGGCTCATTTTATTTTTAATTTTCTGTTATATTCTAGACGTTTACTGAAGACAGTTCCTGAGGCTGGAAACTTACTCCAAAATGAGTAATTGCCTGAAAACCCATTCTGTGTGCCAAGAGAAGTCCACTACAGCAGGAAAGACAACGAAACATTCTGAAACCAGTGAAGATGAAATCCCAGAGAAGTGTGAAGCAGTAGGTGTGACACCCTCGAAAGAACACACTGTGGCTAAAACACCAAGACAAGCTGTAAATTATGACCTCACTGTGGCAAAAACACCAAGACAAGCTGTAAATTATGACCTCTCAGAACCAACGACTACTGCTGAGCCTGACAGTATCACGTGAGTATAAGCCACCATAGATCAGATAGAGTTGAGTTGAGCATTTTCATGGAAATAGACATGGAATAGGAATTCTTTCAATTTCTGTCACTTAACCATATTCAGTATATCTGAAATCTGCTGAACTGTCTATTCCCATCAGTCAAACATGGCACTAATTCTTGTAAAATGTGAAAAGTTTAAAAAAGAAAAAAAAAAGAAAAAAATTTGAAAAACATTGACTGATTTTGCAAACTGGCAGGCTTTGCCCTCATTTTTCGAGACATGTTAGTCACCCATTACATTAGGCTACAGATCGGTAAAAAAGAGGGTAGTTTTGTGGTAACAACTCATAACTAGGCTACTCACATTACTGGATGATAACTGAATAATGAATGCATAATTGTTATTGTTATTTCTAAACAATAAACACTATTTATTGGGGTAATGTATCAGAATGGCAATTAAAAGGAATTACTTTATTGTTAGATGAGATTTGATGGTTATGACTTAAGATGTAATAATGAAATGGTAAGATCCTGTATTCTTTTCCAGTAATGCCTGTACCTATAGAAATCACATGGAATCAGGGCTGTAAAATACATTTATGCCTGTTTTAATTCTATGACAGCGTAATACCTACTCCAAAAATAAAAATGCACCAAATAGAATTGGAAAGGTTTATTGTGATGGAAATATGACCACACCAAACAAACACAAATTATGACAATTCTCCAGAAATTATTGATTTTTCAGACTCATTCAACAGAAATTAACTGTGCATAATAAATGCCATTGGGAAGCTGCGAGTTAGCCCATGTTTGATCATCTATTACTCCCTAGGTAGGTCATAGTTTGACTTGATAGCTTAGCTACTTTTTAACTGAAAATGTAACATAATGCATGTCA
Organism: Sardinella longiceps; assembly: GCA_027497455.2. Classification (NCBI taxonomy): domain Eukaryota; kingdom Metazoa; phylum Chordata; class Actinopteri; order Clupeiformes; family Clupeidae; genus Sardinella; species Sardinella longiceps. Next base: position 149,660 of record JAODXP020000045.1, on the reverse strand, counting down.
TGAATGTGGAATCCTACCAATCAGGATCAATCAGAGTTAATTTTGGAATTATCACTTGCGTTAAAGTGTTAAAAAATTTTTTACCGGCACTATGTATCAATAAATGATTATGGTCATGACGTCTACATGTTTCCAGTCTATTTTTTTGTGTTTTAGGATTCCTGGCCCTTGCATGGGGCTCCAACAAAACAGGCCTCGGTCCCCAGTGCCCAGTGACAGCTCTAGGATTGTGGATATTAACTTCAGTGGAGACTCTGCTGTCGACCCACGGTGATTTGGTTTCTTGTTAAAGGAATATTTCACCTCTTTCTGAAAATTGGTTATTCACCCCCTTACCTGGAGTTACATAAGTGGGTAAGAGCATTTTGGTCTCAGTGGTTGCATTGTCCTAGTCTGGCAACCCTAATTTTACCTTTAGCTTAGCATAGGCACTGGAAAGTAAAGTAGCCAAAGAGTTACTATCTGGCAACTTTACATTACACCGCCTATGCTAAGCTACAGCTAAAATAAATCTATAATTGGGACTGCTGGACAAGAGGTGGAAAAAGTACAGAAAAATTGTAACTAAGTAAAAGTATCTTTACTTTGCTTAAATTCTACTCAAGTAAAAGTAAAAGTAACCAACAAAAAATCTACTCAAGTAAAAGTAAAAGTTACTCCATTTAAAATTTACTTAAAGTACAAGTTACTTAGTTACTTTCAATTATTTGATATATATTAAAAAAAATCATAATCAAAAGCAATGCTAGGGTGTTGCTTGGTTGCTTTAGCAACCCCAAGAATTCATAAACAACCTGCTCAGTAACCACAATCAAACTCGTTGTTATTAATGAATGAATGAATGAATGAATGAATTGTTTGGTCAGTGACATTACAGTAACCAAAGGGTAGTGGCTGTGTAAAGCCCCCCTTCTCACATTTCTAAAAAAACAAATGTGTACAGTGTTATTTACAAGTAATACAACAGCTACTGTAGATGACTGAGAGAGCACTTACATTGGCCTACATGCCAATCACAATTCATAAGGTTTTCAGTTTTTTAGATAAGAAATATAGGCTATTCAATCCTAAGAGTTGTAGGTTAGGTATCAAACTTTAACTCATTCTGACCAGGCAACCGATCCAGATAATAGTGACAGTAATCAGCCCAGTGAGCTCACATCTTATGGGGTGATTTGTTAATTTTGGCGTCTTGAGAGTGCTAGAATAAGGCAGCCGACTAGCTTTGAGATTTTACATATTGAAGGTATTCAGGCTACCCTAACCCTGGCTAGACTCATATTGACCTGGACTGAAGCAATGGTTATACTGGCTGACAACATTCCTTGGCCAAGGATTTCCTTTGCTTTTGAATTAATCACTTCCACTGGTTGCTTGGCTATTGTCAACATTTACAAGAAGCAGGGTCAGCTTTAAGCTACAGTATTAACTTTCAATGGTCTGGTTCAAGCCAGATTATTTTTTCCTCACATTGATTTTTTTACTCAGTAATCAGGGAGGTTTCAAAAAAGTAGTGAAGTACAAAGTACAATACTTGCCTCAAAATATACTCAAGTAAAAGTAAAATTACCTATTTAAAAAAATACTTTAAAAATTACGAATTACTCAAAAAAGCTACTTAATTACAGTAATTTGAGTAAATGTAATTAGTTACTTTCCACCTCTGTGCTGGACAGAGAAAACACATACACTGAGACCAAAATGCTTTCACCCACATGTGTAACTCCAGGTAAAAGAGTGAAGAATCAATTTTCATAAAGAGGTGGAATATTCCTTTAAGCTTTAATGCTTTTTTTGCATGGCCAATGGAGGGCCCTATCTTGCAGACGGCGCACCATGCCTTCGCGACTCGCGCAAGCTGTCATTGCTATTTTGTGCGAGCGCATGGTTCGTTTTTCTGTCAAATAATTCACGTTGTCTAATTAGCAAGTGACTTTGCGTCCTTGGAGGTGTGTCGAAGGTGTGGCTAGGCGCAAAGCGCAACAGATGCTATTATACAGACGTGGTTAACCACAATTTATTAGCCTGCAACAGAAAACGCGTGAGGATATAAGAAGGGGGGACGTTAAATGGAGAATCAAGTTTACTTTCGCTTTCGAATGAATATTCCGAGATATCTATCAGGACTAAATCAGCTTCCTTCATGTCTTGTGCAGCCTGTAGACATCAATTTGATATTACCATACCCATTACGGCTTTGACTAATACTAGACCCGAGGTGTGAGCTTGCTCGCTATTCAATATTTTAATTTCTTTAAATGCACAAGGAGGAGATCAGCTGGTGTGATAGCAATTCACCAGGGTCTTTGTGCTGTTCGTTCTTAAAGGCAATGAGAGATTGATCCGTCATTGGTTATGTCTGTGTTACACCCACAACACACCCATGATTAATTAGGCATCCTAAGTCCAACCTTTTTGAACTTTGCGCCGGCGCGAAGTTCATTTTCTGTGCTGTGAAAATAGCAAAAAGCCGCCGACACGCCCCCAAAACCAAATGCGCCATCCGTCAAACAACAGTTGACTTTGCGTCGTCAAAATAGGGCCCTAAGAGCATAAAGATGAAACTGAGTTAAAGATTACATTCTGAATTAAAGATGTGTGTATCAACTAAAGGAAAATACCGGAGTGAATTCAAGCATAGCCCTGTTGAAAGAGCTTGCTTAAATGCGCTAGTTAGCGAGTGGAACAAAATAATTTGGTACAGCACAGACTGAACGCGAACACAGAAGCGAACAGGCAATTTACACTGAATTGATGGGACCTGACTGTTGGAAATCGAAAGTAAGATCTGAGGTTACATTGACTCGATGTAAAGTGTTTCGCGTTCACGTTAGGTCTATGCTGTTCGAAATTCTTTAATTTCATGCTAAATAGATTGCTGTTAGAAGGCTCGTGCAGCAGGGCTATGCTTAAACTTTCTCCGGTATTTTCCTTTAATGGTTAAGATCATGGCATCTTGACACGTTTTGAATCTAATTGTTCATTGTGTTTTAGGGATTTGGACCCTTGCACAGGACTCCAGCAAACACAGCAAAACAAGCCTATGTTTCCAGTGCCCAGTGAAGTGAGGTGAGGTGTAACTACTCTGAGATTTTGGATATTAGTCTCAAAGGAGCAGCAACTGTGTGATTTTTTTTTTCTTCTTGTTTGAAACACATTACTACTGTCATTAAAATTGTACATAGGTACATACAACTCTTCCAAATTGGGCATACACTGATTGGCCTTAACATCCAGTCAGTTACAGCTCTGCACCTATGTAGCCATAAAATCAAATAACAATGAAAAATCATCAGAACAAATACAAAATCGCAACATTAAATATTCATATTGTATAACATGGGATGCATATTGTATAACTAAGGATGCAGTTACTTATTAAACTAGAAAAGCTTTCAGGGAGCGCAGACCTCTGCCAAGGCAATGTGGTCACAGACACAATATAAATCCCAGATGGTGTTCTGGATCACCGAAATTCACCATAATTGCATCAGTTATTACTTGTCCTAATACAATGTCCTTTTCGAGTTATGTAGTAGACAGAAAGACAGACACACACCGAGACAGATAGACTCGGGTGAAAATATAACCTTGCCAGAGGTAATTAGATGTAAATTAAGATGTTAATTTCTTATTATGAAAAAGAAATCATGTACAGGAATAAGCCAAGTTTGTTCTTCATTACAACGCCCTGAATACTGATACTGATACTGAAAAAAAGTACTGAGTGATTTCTATATGTGTGCTGGTTCTATTTGATTGCTACTGACCGCCAGAGGTAGTGCTTTCAGCACCTGGATAACCATCACATATACATGCAGGTCGAGTGTTTATATCAACAATGTCACTTGTGACAGGGGTGACTCATGTCTCCACCCCAGTACTTAAGGTGCGCTCACCCCGGAAATGACCTCTTGACATGTTCTCGTGTGGAAGCAGGTTTGTTTGGAGTAATGTTAACGTTATATGCATTGTCGTGGACAAATGCTGGAGTCTTTATAACCTGGAAGGTTGGAGCTGCGTTTTTTGCCCTCTTATGAGACTGCGATTTGTCTATGTGACTTTCTATCATGATTGGTAAATGTACACTTTTGTTTATTAACTCCGTTATGAGTGAACTCACTCTACCGCGGAGATGCTAAGCTAGCGCTAGCTATAACTTTCTAGCTTGTGTTTGGGTGTTTTATTCGCCTTCTAGCGTTCCATTAACCCTTCCTTAAATATACATCCTACTTTCTTTTCTTTTTTGGTGATGTGCCTTTGCGATCTCTCGGGCTTATTGTGTTGAATATTGATGTTGTTTTCTTTTCACGACGACTATAACAAGTGAGTCAGAATTCAAGGGAATTCCGCTTACGTATTTTAATCTGTGAATTTACGTTGTACTATTTTGTTATTATTAATGTAGCGTTATTTATAGCTATTTACTTCTCCCCGCTTGTGAGCTGGTTTCAGTTTAAACGGCACTATCTGGTGAGCGGGTGCTCGTTCTCTATTTATGCATCTATTTGCCCTCACATATAATAATCATCATTAATTCCCATTAGCACATTTTGTCATCAGACACATCGGGTCGGGTGAATGAGGATGTTGATTTATCTCCCTTTTTATAATTGTGCACACCACACTACTTTGCTGGGTGAACAATGTTTTTGATGTGTTTTTTTGTTTTGTTTTGAGGTGGTTACTTTATGTGTATTATAGGTTTATGATGGCCAATATTGCGAAGTATTGCTCACAGTCCATCCCACGGGAGCGCTTCAGCGAATGAACGGCCTTCTCGGCCCGATGAATTGAAGCGCTCATTTGCTGCATCTCCGAGACAGGTGACCTTAACAACTTACCTGTCCTATTTTAAATCCAGGAAGTAGGTAGGGGAAGATATTCACATTGACGAAGGCCAAGAGGCCGAAACGTTTGTGCTACCCTGCTGCTGCAAATTTATAAAATGTAAATAATAAAAAAACGTGAAAAAGAGTGCGATCCCTCTTCTACCTGAATATAATCAACTGAGACACACCACTTTGGGAAGAGTGCGGTGTCTGGAAAACGGGAGCGTGTCTATGTTCCCACAGCTCTATGTTGATGAAAAAACAAAAGGATTTGCACACTGCTTTCAAGAGACTCAACTTTTAATGTGCAACGTTTCGATCTCTTGATCTTTTTCAAGCATCAAACAAGTGAAAGAGCACTGCCAGTATAAAAGTACAAAATGGCCTACACAGGTGACTGGGGTGTGTAATTGGCAATCAAACCTATTAGGCAATGAGGTTACCCTGTTGAGGGCAGGGCAACAGTGACATTAACATACAAAACACACCTACACAAGGTGGAGCCAAAAATTCATGGAGGCCCACCTTCCCAAACATCAATACACTACATAGACATACAAAGCCATGTAGTCAAAAATTACAACAACAATAAATATTTTTGAGATGGAAAAATAAAAGAAAAAACATTTTACAAAAAGGTTTTAAATCAAAATCAAGATTAAGGCCCTTAGGTGATAGGGTATTGAGGGAAAAAATGTGATGTGATGTTGATATCACCTCCCCTTCTAGGAGCTTTTACATGCTCAATTCCAAAATACCGCAATGTAGATGGATTGTGTTTTACAGAGTTAAAATGTACAGCAACAGGATTTTTAGTATCATTTGTGCGTATGCTGCTTCTATGTTCGGAAATCCGAGTTTTTAAGCAGCGCGTTGTTTTACCTATATACGCCAATCCACATGGGCATTTAATCATATAGATAACATTTTTGGTGTTGCAAGAAATTATGCCCTTGATGTCAATTTTTTTGCCAGAGTAGTGATGTATTTAGATGTAAAGCTACACTGGGCACAATTGCCGCACTTGTAGTTTCCAGGTGGAACTAAAGAAAGAAAATGGGAGGGTTGTTCAGGTGGCAGATCCGCTCTAACAATTTGATCTCATATGTTAGGAGCCCGTTTATACACAATGCGTGGGGGATCTTTGAATGCTGATTTGAGGTTGGGATCAGATTTTAAGATAAGGCGTTTCTCACATCTCCCGAGTGACTACAGAGCCCTGGCTAGTATGCAGGATGTAGCCATTCATGGGTTGGAACGCATGCCTTTCATAGAGCCAGCACTTGCTGCTTTAATTCTGTCACCTGATGAGGTTTTAAGACCAGATGCTCGCTGGCCCCGCGCACAGTACAACTGCGCTGTACATTTGCTGGTGGACTGAGGCCCACTGTGGCAGATGATACTCGTCAGCCAACAGGGCGGCCCTTTGCACAGGTGTCAATGAGACCAGAGAGATCTCGCCGGACTGCTTATGACCGGCCCTAAGGCAGGGAACAGCGCACTCCTTCATATCGCCCCTTTCGGAGTCGGACGGGACGAGGAGGTAGACAGTGACGTCTATGGGCCGGCGGTCCGACGTTTCACCAGTGAACACCTCCACCAGGGAAGCGAATACACCAGACCCCTGGGTGGTGGCAACCTTGTCAAAAGGGTACACCATCCAATTCAGACACCGACCTCCAAGGTTTCAAGGGGTCAAAATGACTGTTGTGAAGGACCAGGACAAAGCTCTGGCCTTCCGTCAAGAGGTCAAGGCCCTCTTGGAAAAGGGGGCCATCAAGCAATTAGGGCCACAATCACTAAACAGTGTGTTTTATTCCACTTATTTTTTAATTTCAAGAAGGGGGACGGACTTCGCCCCATACTGGACCTGAGACCTTTGAACCGCCATCTAAAGATATTCAAGTTCCATATGCTTCACACAGCATAGGTACTACAGAGCATCAAGCAGGACAACTGGTTTACAACCATAGATTTAAAAGACGCATATTTTCACATACCAGCTGGACTTCACCACAGGCAATTCCTCCGCTTCGCATTCGAAGGGAAGTCCTACCAGTTCCGGGTCCTGCAATTCGGACTTTCTCTGGCTCCCCGGATTTTCACCAGGTTTGAAGCAGCAGTATGGTTATCCTTCCGTATTTGGCCGATTGGCATCTTTGTTCCCAGACCAGGGCAGAGGCACTGACGGACTCGGCCTTGTTGAAGAGTGCTCAGCGGCTGAGGCCCCCACAAAGAAGGGTAATTCCCTCCTGGGACTTTTCTCTGGTGCTAAGGGCACTGTGTCAACACCCATTCGAACCTCTTGGTTGGAGTTAAAATGGTAATCATTAAAGACTGCTTTCCCCCTGGCCATGTCATCAGCTAAGAAAGTGGGTGAATTGCACGTCCTTTCTATCAGTCGAGAGTGCCTGCAGTGGAGTCCCAATGGCACGGGAGTAACTTTGCGGCCGAACCCAACATTCTTGCCTAAGACTTTTCCTGTTGCGTATGCTAACCCATGTCACCCTTCGAGCCCACGACTCTGGGGGAGGAACCAGGGCAAAATAATACTCTTTTATGCCCAGTCTGAATTCTGATTAAAAAGACTGCTGGGCTCAGGCAGTCAGACTCATTATTTGTTTGCCACACAGGGCGAGCACAAGGCCAAACCTTGTCCAAGCAAAGGCTGTCCAATACCCCTTTTCCACCGAGGTGGTTCCAGTGCTGGTTCAGAGCTAGTGCCAAATCTGGAACCAGTTCTTTGGTTTTCCACACAAATAAGCCTGGCTCTAGCTCTGGTAGACCGGTTCCAACTCCGCACCAACTGAAAGCTGGAGGCAGACACAAGAACCAGCTACGTCAGGTGCTGAAAGTTCGCTTAGCTTGCTAACGTTTTGAGCGTAGATAGTTTGCTGGCAGACAACTTCAAAATCGCAGCATACATATTCTTAGGTTAAAATAACAGGATTGTACACGTACAACTTCTCGCTAACTATGTAAAAATATTTGAATGAAACGGTCAACTAAATGTATATGCTGCGTTTCACCGTTAATATTACTTTTTTATCAGCGACGATAGTTTAGCAGTAGCCCATTGTGACGTTACTAGGGTAACAGGCTTGGGCACTGACGTAGCATCGCAGCTCTAGCACTGGCTCTCGGCCGGTGGAAAAGTGAACTGGTTCTAGGATAATCGATAGGTAGCACCAGCACCGAACTGGCACAAGCACCAGCCCAGAACTAGCACTTGGTTCGTGGCGGTGGAAAAGAGTTACAAGTGGATTGTGGAAGTCATTAGCTATGCCTACACTGGTAGCGGCTTACCGGTTCCACCTCAAGTTCACAGTCACTAAACATGGGGTATGGCTGCATCATGGGCAGTATTTTGCGGTGTCCCTCTGTTGGACATTTGTTCAGCGGCATCCTGGGCATCATGTTGCACATTTGCCAGATTTTATAAGAGTCAATGTGGCCACGAACGCTGTAGCCACAACAATCTCTCAAACCATTAGAAGACAAAAAGGGAGTATGTAGGTCTTCCTCACAACCTTGTTGGTATTTATCATCCAGGTGCTGAAAGCACTGTCTCTGGCGGTCAGTAGCAATGAAATAGAACTATGGTTACATATGTAGCCGCGGTTCTATGAATTGCAGATGACCGCCAGTCGCTCGGAAGTGGGGCTAGAAGATTGCCAAGAAGTCATTTCCGGAGTGAGCGCACCTTAAGTACTGGGGCGGAGACGTGTCACCCTTGTCACAAGTGACTTTGTTGATATACACACTCGACCTGCATGTACGTGTGATGGATATCCAGGTGCTGAAAGCACCGCTTCTGGCGGTCATCTGCAATTCATAGAACTGCTATTACATGCGTAACCATCATTTTCTGTGATGCTATTACATGCCATTAAGTTGCATTTTTTTCTGAACAGGAAACAAATTGAACAAATTCTACAAAATCATAAATGCAATTTGAAGGAAAAGTTCCACTGTCTGGTTGAGGGAACCGGATCACAGACAAATCTTGTACAATTCCATGAGATCTATACTGAGCTCTACATCGCTGAAGGGGTTACAGGAAAGGTCACTGATGAACACGAAGTCAGACAATTACAGACAGCATCCTGGAGAAATACAGCACAAAGCAAAAAAATCAACTGTAGTGACATCTTTAAACCTGTATCTGGACACAAACCCATCAGAATAGTGCTGACAATAGGCGTGGCTGGTGTTGGAAAAACTGTCTCAGTGCAGAAGTTCATTTTGGATTGGGCAGAAGGAAAATCCAATCAGGATGTCCACTTCATATTTCCTCTTCCCTTTCGAGAGCTGAACCTGTGGAAGGAGAAAAAACTTAGTCTGGTGGAGCTCATTCAACATTTTTTCCCAGAAGTAAAAGACCCAACTATCTTCACCAGTTCAAAGCATAATTTCAGAGTACTAGTAGTTTTTGATGGCCTAGATGAATGTCGGATTCCTATGGATTTTCAGACCAACCCAAAGTGTTGTGATGTGACAGAGCCAGTATCTCTGAATGTGCTGCTCACAAACCTCATCAAGGGTATTCTGCTTCCATCCGCTCTTATTTGGATCACAACCCGACCAGCAGCAGCCAGTCAAATACTCCCTAATGTTGATCAGGTGACTGAAATACGTGGATTCAGTGACCTGCAGAAGGAAGAATACTTCAGGAAGAGAATCAGTGATCCAGGCCGAGTCAACGCAGTTACTGGACACCTAAGGGCATCTAGGACCCTCTACGTCATGTGCCAAATCCCTGTCTTCTGTTGGATTTCAGCCACTGTGGTAGAGAGACTATTGAGTGAGGGAGAGATGGGAGCATTCCCAAGAACGCAGACTCAAATGTACACACACTTCCTAATCATTCAGACAAATATCAAAGAAGGCAAGTACACACAGGGAAAAGCCATAAATCAAGAGATGATTTTCAAACTAGGTAAACTTGCTTTCCAACAGCTTGAGAAGAATAATTTGATATTCTATGAGGAGGACCTGAAAGAGTGCGGCATTGATGTCACAGAAGCGTTAGTGTACTCTGGAGTTTGTACTCAGATCTTCAAAGAGGAGCATGGGTTGTTCCATGTGAAGGTGTTCAGCTTTGTGCATCTGAGCATTCAGGAATTTCTTGCGGCTTTGTATGTCTTCCTCTGCATCAGCAACAGAAAGCGATACATGCCTGATCAACAGCAAACCTCTTGGCTTGCTGCTCTTTTTAAAGCTGCAACACTTGATAAGCTATACATGACCACAGTGGAACTGGCACAACAGAGCAAGAATGGACATCTGGACCTTTTCCTCCGCTTCCTTCTTGGCCTTTCACTGGAGTCCAATCAAAATCTCCTAAAAGACTTACTGCCTGTAAGCCAGTCACAGAGCTCAGACCACACAGCCCGGTTTATCAGAAAGAAGATTAGAGAGGGCTACATTGCAATGAAAAGAAATGTTGAAAGTTCTAGTCAGAGTTTTTGCCGAACAATGAACTTGTTGCACTGTCTGAATGAGATGAATCACCATGCTATAGTGGAAATTCTGGACACGGAATGTCACACTTTGTCCATATTCTTGCTTCTACCGGGAGCCAGTAAGACTAGGGAGTTTGTGCTTAAGATTCTAGGTGAAAAGCTGGATGAGGTCATCCAACAGAAGTACTCTGAAACACCAGAAAAAGACCTGACTGAGCGAAGTTCAGATGAAACTGTACGACAACTACTACCAGTTACCACATCAGTTTTGTAAGTATCATTGTGAGAATGCATAATTGTTTTTGTTCCAACATGGTAACTGTGCCTATCAATCAATTGTGTGCCATTATACAGCAGTTAGGCTAGGTCATTGTGATCATTGTGTTCCAATACAGATACAATATTTGATGTCTTCCAGCGCACACTCTGATGACTCTAAGATTGTTAAGTTCTTCAACTACTTAGCATCTGTGATGACTTCAGTGAAGATGGACAGTGATCTGGAGGAAGCAGGAATGGACCTTTTACGTGTTGCCCTCACTAATACCCTCTGGAAACTGGAGAGAATAGAGTAAGAACTATTTAATTTCAGTGAATTTGTGTATCAAGGGAAAGATGCCTCATTTAGATTCTAAAAAATCGTGTCCATAAACGCACCGGAGCGCTAAAAAATGGCTTCCTCACGGCACCATTTTCACTCAGTGAAACAAACTAATACATATGCCTGCCTGGCCAGCAGGCGGCGATATACAGTTCCAGTAAATAGGCCTTTTCACAAGAAGAATTCAACACAACAGTTCATGAAAGTTCGTCAGAAGAATCCATGCTTTTAAAATGCTGCTTTTAAGACTAATAAATGTTCAACTTGAAGTTCTATTTCATATCGCTCAACACGCCATAGGGTCATCCTCTCCGAGAGGGTGAGCTGTTAGGAGACGGAATAGTAAATTAACAACTCCCCGCTACATACACAGGTGGCATCATGCCCTTCCCTGACTGACCACACAGTGTGGTGTGTTGACCTTCATTCACAGAACCTGGGTTACCTGCGTAACCCTTCGGTTTGTGATGTCCAAACTCCTTACATGTAGCCAACCTACTACACGTCCACTGGAACCTATTCCAACCAACCTAGTCACAACTGCAATCACACATGTGATTAATGCTTCACTAACATCAGGAACATTTCCTGCTGCATTTAAACAGGCTCAGGTTACGACTTTATTAAAAAAAAAAAAAAAAAAACTATCGGCCAGTCTCTCTCCTCATTTTCCTTTCTAAAAAGATTGAAAGGGCAGTTTTCAAACAACTTACAGAATTTCTCTCCCAGAACAACCTCCTTGACTCCAACCAATCGGGTTTTAAAAGCAAGGCTTTGAACCGGTTCATGGAACGAAACCGAAAAGTAGAAACTTTTGCCATTTTGCTAGAAACAGAAACAAAACCACAAACTATCCATTTCAATGTTCTGGAACAGAAATTATTTTTTTTAAAATAGTGGTAACCGGCAAAAAACGGTTCTGTTTTTGTTCCTTTAGAAGGTTTTTATCTTCAGTGAAATCGCGATGAAAACATGGAGAGAGCTCCAAGTACAATAGGAAACTTGTACAATATAAATGATAATGAAAAATATATCTCTTTGACATTAATTTCACATTCCCTCAATTCACTAGAGCATGGTGAACCCTGTTGTAAACGGCTAACACATAGCTACTGCTTTAATTTATTTGGAAAAACTTAATAGTTCTCACTTTTTGCATTTAAACAATCATCTTGGAAAGGCATCTAAGAATCCAGTAGTACACCACCCAAATATGACAGCATTTGTTGTTTGACTGTGAAATTATTCAGTTATTCAGTTCACATTTAGGCTATGCAGAAGGCAGTGATGCAGCTTGTATAAATTGTATAAAGCAGCGGCCTAGTGTTTTTTATGTTTACTGTAGACCAATGGGCAATATTATGACTATTAATACCCAATTTGAAAGCATAGGCCTACATATTTTATGTATGGAACAATATTAACCAGTTCAGGAACTGCATTTTTTTTTTGTTCTAACCATTTCAGGAATATAAATTTTAAGGTGGGAACCAAAATCAGAAATGTTAAAATACTGTTTCTGTTCGGAACGAACCAATTCTGGTTCAAAGCCCTGTTTAAAGGTTACCTCACTCACCTCAGATGTAGCGCTAACGTGCGAACATCTGATGATCAACGATAGACGAGTTATTTCAGGAGCCAGAAATCCTTGAATCTAACTGGACAAACGGCTTGTCCATCAATTTAATTGACGTACACTTCAGCCAATCACATCGAAACCAACCGATGACGCTGGTTACGTTTGTTGGATTGGTTGGATTCAAAACAGTTGCTTCTTTGCTACGTCACACCCTCTACAGCAGCCAGCAGCCCTGATTGGTCCGGTTAGAGAATATTGGGCTTGAAATCACTCTGAAGGGCTTCAACATCAGATCGTTGCACGGAAGTGCCTTAAAGGTGTATTGTGTAAGAATTGAAGTTTGAAATATGAAAAAATAAACAAAATGCAACAGGAGAATGTGAAGAAACAAATGCAGTCATCACACAAAAAATACGATCATGTACTCAGCTGCTGAGATATCAACCCAAATTAGCATGCTAAAAATTAGCCACGGCCCTGATGCCTATTTATTTGTATTGTAATATCAATTTTGCCACTAGTAATCGCTAGCGACTAACAGGCCTGTCACAGCTCGCAAACCTCCGATTGTTGACGAAGAAATCGCCTGTGGTTTAGTAGCACTTGGCTTGTAGTTGAAATTAATCTGTCAGAGTCCGTTTATGCCCTGTTAATGTACATGTTTATTGCTATTACACATTTTCTGGAGTAGCTGTCAATTCTAGGGAAGATACAAAGTCCCACGTTTCCATCAGAATGGGAAGTAGAGCGTACAAGGATTGAGCTGTACTGGATTAGCTGAAATTAACGTCAACCCCACCACCACCACACGTTATGGGAGCCAGGAACACACTCATTGAAAAGTGAAGATAAGAACCGATTAAACTGGAATTAAACCATCGACATAGTTTGAAAACCATTCATGGCAGCTGGAGCAAGTAGGCTAAAGGAAGATTGATGGTGGAACTGCAATGTTTCGTCTGGACAGGTAAAAAGACTAACATTAGGCTACCACTGCCCATGTCAAAAGTTAACGTTATGTTAGATAGATAGCAGAGCCCGTAACGTTACAACTATACGTCCTATGGTTAAATGTAGCGGTATGCCAAGCTGATGTTTGCTAACACAGGGGCTTGTGTTAACGAAATTGATCTGTAAACGTAAAGTAGACCCTGTCAAAAGCAATCAAGCTGTTAGTAGCCCGAGCCAAATGTATTGTCAGTGGGTGCAGTGGCGGCCGCCAACTAGCTAACGTTAACGTTAGTTGGCTCAAATATCAATATGATCTAAAATATCGACCAACTCTGGTAACATTAATTCGCACACCTAAATGATAGTGGACATTCAATTGTTTTAATCGAGGTGTAGGTAAGGAATATCTCGATCACAAATTCGTTAGTAAAGGAAAACACATGTGCATCGCTCATCGTTCTTGGAATGGTGTGTATGAAGCGGGCAGGGTGCTTACTGCTGACCTGCATGTCCCGAGTCAAACGATAACTCTTATCACGCACTAACGTTAGGCTCTTCCAAAGGAGAAGCCTTCGTTTCGGTGTTGCCGATGCATTGTCCCCTGTCAATATGTTGAACTTAGTTAACGTTAGTCTGTGTTACAGCCGCGCTTTTCGCTAAAGGCGATTATTTTCATGGGCTCTTGCAGAAATCAAGCTTCTTGATATAGTTGCATGTTACCCATCTTTGTAAATTATGGTGGAAGCTTTTAATTTTTGGATAGGGTAGAAAAAATACTTTGTGAAGAGCCTCAAACTCTACAGGCTATGGCTCTGGTTTATGCTGAACACCACCCCTTGAGTGTGGAGTATGGTATATGATTTTTTGACAGGAATTCCACATAGCACCTTTAAAGTTACGTAGCGCATTATCTGACGTGAGTGAGGTAAGTTTAAAAGTGTTCTCTCCACTGAAATGGCTCTGCTGTCTGTGACTGAAACTTTAAAAGAAGCCAGGCCGGTAATGAAGTCCTCAGTAGCAGAATTTGACACGGTCAATCACACAATTCTACTAAATATACTCTGATATATCTGCATGGATGAAAGACCATCACCTCCAGCTTAGCCTCTCAAAAACTGAATAACTGGTTTTCCCTGCCCAAGCCAACCATACATCATAACATTCGCATCAAAACTGACTCGTTAGCTCTTGCTCCAATTAAAGTGGCAAGGAATTGGTTGTCATACTTTGATGATCAGCTGACCTTTAAAGATCATGTTGCCTCCGTAGCCCGCTTTGCACTATTCAACATAAGGAGAATTAAGATGCTATATTTAATAGCCTACTCCTTGTGTCAGAAAATTACTGGTACTTAGACCTGCTCATATGTTTATACGTTTTTTTTGGTGAGTTTGTAAGTTCAATAAGCTTCACCATGCAATTATCTCTACCTCTGTATTTGTGTGTGTGTGTGTGTGTGTGTGTGTGTGTGTGTGTGTGTGTGTGTGTTCTGCATAACTGAGCTCTCTATTGATATTGAAACATATTATTATGTTTCTCCTAGTCTGACTGACTTGCCCCGAACGTGCAGACCTCTAATCCATAAAGTTGCCGAATCCAAGGCATTAAGTTTCTCAAGTCTCAAACAGTTGGACCTGAGTGACAATGAAACGCTAGGAGACACTGAAGTGAAACTTTTATGTTCACATGGACTCCAGAACAGCATACTGGAGGAACTACAGTAAGCCACATTGGATTTAATTATTCGGATCTACCATTTATGATTGTGGCATTGCCATTTAAAAAAAATAATTATAAAAAATAAAATTATAAAAAATAAAATAAAAAAATAATATATATAAAAAAAAAAATTGTGTGCATTATGTTTGATTTTGTATATTATCATGTTTCCTCCAGGCTGGCTTACTGTAGTGTGACACAAGAGGGATGTCGCTCTTTGGCCTCTGTTCTGACCTCACCTAGTTCTTCTTTGAGACAGCTGGACCTTACTGGCAACAAGCTGCAGGACTCAGGAGTGGAACTCTTATATTCTGCTCTTCATGATCAAAATTGCAAACTGGAGATACTTTAGTAAGTATGTCTGTGTTATGTGTTGACAGATGCTGAGAGGGAAAGGCCATTATGGCCAGCTCTGTCTGTTCAAAAGTGACTGATTTTGTCTGTATGTGCTCAGAAAGATCATATTGCTTTTAACATAGGGGGACATAGAGTGAAGCAATTGAGTATTGAACCTTGTTCTCTGATGTTAAAATACAATATATTCAGTTGTCAAAAATAAGATCAAGGGATTTACTTGTTTAACACCTCATATTTAAGATGTGTTTTAAAACAGCCCTTTTACCTAAACAATGCCCCACTCTGGCAACCTCAATTGAACTGCAATGGCTTTGTGCTATTTGACATCACTTGAAGGCTTTGTTCGAATTCGCCCATGTTTTAGTGTCTATTGCTAAATTATTCTTTTTTTTCCAATTCAATTTATTTTGTAGAGCACTCAAATACAGTTCATTGTCTAGCAGCGCTTTACAGACAGTACGGGGAGCAACCACGAGTAGCGGGCAAAGAAAAACTCTCTTCGCTTACTAATTTAGGAATAAACCTTCGGCAGATCCATGCCTCGTGGGCTAAGCCCACCTGCCAGGGGCCTAATAGAGTATCCGTACAGTTGGTGGTCTGATACATAGATTGACCATGGTTCACACAGAATAAAAGTATGAATACTGAATGTTGTGTGAGAGTTAGATGGTTGAAAAAAATATGTATAATTTGTGGGACAGGGGATGGACTCAATAGTTGGGGTGGTATTAGACTTCATTGGATGGAGGTCGCCATTTAGGGAATGGTCATCAAGGCCAGCAAGGCCGGATCCATCATGGGGCCTCTGAGAGGAAAGGAGGCTGGTCCTGGTATGTGGCTCCGGAGAGATTGGTCGGCATCCATAGTGGGGTAGGGGTTGGTAGCAAGGAGGCAAGGGCGGACGGGAGGCTCCATGTCTTGAATGCCTGCCTCGATCAGGCATTGTCCAACCAGAAGTTATTTGTTTAATTATTTATTTTGGGTCTTTCTCAGTCTCATAGAATGCGACCTGACGGAGAGGAGCTGTTGCAATCTGGCTTCTGCACTGACCTCGCAAACATCATGTCTCAAACAGCTAAAATTGGGTGGCAATCAGCTGCTGGACTCAGGAGTGAATCATATTGGTCCCGCACTTTGTAATCAAAACTGTAAGCTGGAAAAATTACAGTAAGTGCACTCTCTTTCTCTCTCTCACTCTGTGTGTATGTGTGTGTGTGTCTGCGCGTGCGTGCCTGTGTGCATGTGTGTGTGCGCGCGCGTGTGTGCCTGTGTGCATGTGTGTGTGTGTAATTGGTATCCATGGATCAGGATGAATCATGTTTTCTCTTTCCCCCAGGTTGGATGAGTGCACTTTGACAAAGAGAAGCTGTGGTTATCTGGCTGCTGCTCTGAAGCCACACTCACAACTTCAAGAACTGAGTCTTTGGGGCAATAACCTGTCTACTGCTGATGTTGAGCAGCTCTCTGCAATAGTTAAAGACCCACAGTACAAACTCAAGATCTTCAAGTGAGTAAAGAGTAATTACTAGCACATCTTCAAAGAGCAGTATGTAGGACATGAATGTCAAGTAATCATCAAATGGCCCCAGTATGCCATCAGACATTTAGAAACCATATCTATTTTACATACCATAAACAGTAAGTCCAGCAAGCCATAGCCTAGAACTCTAGACGTACCCCTAGCAAATTTGAATTTGCACAGCGGATACGCCTAGAGACCCCTGATAGAAACCCGTTGTATCCTGCCTCTGGCGGCGGATAACCAATCACAGCGCGGTATGTGTACAGAAAATCGTAAGGCGGGCTTTGTACGATGACGACAGTCCTGCTCAAACCAGAGCCGTATATAGAGAATCGTCTTTGGCTTTAGTTTTGGACGAATTGCACTTGTCATTTTCTTTGAAAGTGAAACAAGAAAGTGCACTGAAGTCTTTCGTTCTGACGCTAGCCTATTACGTGGAGAGGCAGTTTGAAAGACAACGCAATCACCCGCCCCTCCATTGAGACACAGTCTATCAGTGGTCTTCAGACTACACATTCTTATGATATAGTCTGGCGTGTCAGGCTATGGCAAGCCATCCTATATCATTGAAATGTATAGTCTGGCATCAATACATAGACCAAACTCTATGGTGGGCGGAACAAAGCAGTTATCTTTCAAACTACCGTAATTTCCCATTCTTAAACCGTGGTTAATACTTCCTTTTTTCAAAATAAAAGCACCTCTGAGGTTAATATTAGGGAGCGGCTTATTTAATGACTTTTTTTTTTTCATTGTACATTAATTTGCCTTTTCTACCTTGGGAAACTAGGCTAAACTACGTGATGAGAATCACTGTCACACTGAACGCCAAGGGCTAACGTGATGTGAACTGAACCAAGTTTTATGAACTTAACATTTTAAAGTGCGGTTAATATACAATTTTACATTTTGCATAAAAACGATTGTGCAGCCTGTCTATGATGCGTCCAATGTACGGTAAGTTACGGTACTACTACACGCAGTAGGAAAGACTATGTCCAATCAGAGGAACAAGATGTAAACACCAATTCAAAAGCCCTTGTCTTTTGCAAAGCCCGCCCTAAACTCATAGAGCATTGTGATTGTGAGTGACACCAACTGTGTCAGCCAATCAAATTCCCTAAGGTTTGCTACAGATGTACAGGCTGAGCAGATCTATTTGGCTATTGTCTATTTTAAAACAAGGATATTCCGAGATGCTTTTGAAAGGTGGAGACGGCGGAATACAGTTGCCGAATACAGCTTTAACTGTCACAAAACAAAATTACTGTGCGAATGAAGTAGGCCTATCATTGGGGATTAATTTGGCCAATTTTCAGAACAGCTAATCAGAAACTACAGTTTCAGTTTTCTTTCTAGTTATCAGTACTAGTGTTAGTGGTTCTTTGCTGATGTCAGAATATAGCCCTCTGCAATTACAGCCCTCTGCAATTACAGAACATAGCTCTCAAGTGATTACTTTTTTTTGTCTCCGTTTTCCTTTAGTTGGAGTTATTAAGGTGAATTGGATGGGCTCAAAAGCTGCTGAAGTGCCAGTCAGATCCAAGACAGACACATCAGTATCTCTCCTCTCCTGGAGATGTGTGTGTGTGTGTGTGTGTGTGTGTGTGTGTGTGTGTGTGTGTAGGACACGGCCAGTGTTGGGGTGTGTGTGAGCAGTAATATATATATGTGTGTGTGTGTGTGTGTGTGTGTGTGTGTGTAGGACACGGCCAGTGTTGGGGTGTGTGTGAGCAGTAATATATATATGTGTGTGTGTGTGTGTGTGTGTGTGTGTGTGTAGGACACGGCCAGTGTTGGGGTGTGTGTGAGCAGTAATATATATATGTGTGTGTGTGTGTGTGTGTGTGTGTGTGTGTAGGACACGGCCAGTGTTGGGGTGTGTGTGAGCAGTAATATATATATGTGTGTGTGTGTGTGTGTGTGTGTGTGTGTAGGACACGGCCAGTGTGAGGGTGTGTGTGAGCAGTAATATATATATGTGTGTGTGTGTGTGTGTGTGTGTGTGTGTGTAGGACACGGCCAGTGTTGGGGTGTGTGTGAGCAGTAATATATATATGTGTGTGTGTGTGTGTGTGTGTGTGTGTGTGTAGGACACGGCCAGTGTGAGGGTGTGTGTGAGCAGTAATGTGTGTGTGTGTGTG
>JAODXP020000045.1:118125-120625 GCA_027497455.2 Sardinella longiceps | reverse complement strand
AAATGACTGTCACGTGACACAGCAAGCCATTCCCTATGGCCATTCACCAGAATAGAGTAGCAGAATGCTAGTCAGTCAGGGATACAAACTGCTCACAGAATGAGAACCATAATGGACATAGGTATTAATAAATTGCATTTTTGATTGAAAATCCATGTCGAAGTTGCTAAAAATAAAATGTAATCTGTGATATTTTGTCCCTAAATATGCAAAAACTATACATTTAGCCTTATACCTCATAGGCGCCCATTCATTTTCCACTGACTCGCGATCATCCCCTACTGGAAGTGCAAGAGCAATTGAATGGCGTTAATAGGGAGTGCTCCAGCTGGCCGTAAACGGGCTCTGGTCATAGGCTCAGTCCAAAGATCATGGCTGCCCCCTGCTTGCCCTCTCTGGAGGAGATTGCCAACCCCCGCTGCACTGCCTAACCAGGTCCACATCTATTCTCCAAGATGTGACCCACTCAGCCCACCAGCTGTTTCACCTGCTTGCCTCTGGGGGGCGCTACAGGTGCATGAAGGGACATACAGTACAGGACCAACAGACTAATAAACAGTTTCTTTCCTTTGGGCCATACTGGAGCATCACTGCACTGAACACACCATAGCCCGTGTCATATGTGCCATAGAACACAGAACACAGAACACAGAACTGGCTATGACGCAGCTTTGGTGTGGCTAGAACACAGACATGATATGATGTAGCTCTGGTGTGGGTAGACCAGAACATAGAACAAATTATACAATGCAGCTGCGCTGTAGGTAGAACATAGAATAAGTTATGATGCAGCTGTACTGTGGGTAGAAGAGGGAACATGTAGTAGAACACAGTATGATGCAGCTGTTCTTCTGTGAGTAGAACAGAGAATATAGAACACGGTATATAATATAGCTGTGCTTCTGTGAGTAGAACAGAGAATATAGAACACAGTATGATGCAGCGGTGCTGTGGGAATAACACATGACACACAGTAGAACTTAGAACACAGTACTATAATGTAGCTGCACTGTGGGTACAGCAGAGAACATAGAACAGTATATAATGTAGCTGTGCTGTGGGTAAAACACAGAACATACAGTAGAACATAGAACAGTATATAATGTAGCTGTGCTGTGGGTAGGGCACAGAACATACAGTAGAACATAGAACAGCATAAAATGTAGCTGAGCTGTGGGTAGGGCAGAGAACTCAGAACCCAGGATATGTTGTTTACATAAGAACACCACCCCAATGTCTGTGCTGTCAATGAACAAGTGACAAGTCAACGTGATGTTTACTATTCAGACAATATGCAGGCCAACACATCCACTCAATTTTCAACGTTAGTCAATAACAGAAATCCAACTGAGCAGACAGATCAGCTAATAGGCCTATATGGCCAGTCAGTCAGATCAGCTATCCTATAATAGACCTGTATGTATGTATGTATGTTAGGCAGATCAGCTATATAGCCCATAATAGGCCTGTATGTATGTTAGGTAGATCAGCTATATAGCCCATAATAGGCCTGTATGTATGTATGTATGTTAGGTAGATCAGGCCATATAGCCCATAATAGGCTCATGTATGTATGTATGTATGTATGTATGTTAGGTAGATCAGCCATATAGCCTATAATAGGCCTGTATGTATGTATGTATGTATGTAGACAGCCTATAATAGGCCTGTATGTATGTATGTATGTATGTTAGGCAGATCAGCTATATAGCCCATAATAGGCCTGTATGTATGATGTTGTAAGGTAGAATGTGTCAGGCAGATCAGCTATATAGCCCATAATAGGCCTGTATGCAGGGTATAAAATTAACTTTTTGACCCACCTGCCAATGGCAGGTAAGGCCTGATCTTTTACCGGCCAAAAAATATTTCTACTGGCCACTGAAAAAAAAGGATGGTGCTACAACTTTACTTTTCTTAGGTGTTTCTGTAACAAAAGCCATAACACACACAAGTTCAAAATGTATTTTGTAGCAGATGGTATCTAAACTCAACTACTACAACGTCTACTGGCTCCTCTCATTTCATTTCACATTAATGACAAAAGTCATAGGCCTATATGAAGCTGTTATATTTTAATAGTCTGCCAATGGCAGGTAGCTTGGTTTTTGTTACTAGCCAAATCAAATTTTTACCCGCATTTGGCCGGTGGCGGGTGCTAATTTTAAACCCTGCCTGTATGTATGTATGTATGTCAGTCAGAGCATAATGTATAGCCTATAATAGACCTTCTGTAGGCTACTGTATGTCAGTCAGTCGGAAGTGGGCAGAGCTGAGTTAGGGGGAGAGAGTAGACACCCTATGTTTCTAAATAAAGAAACTCATGATCATCATATATAGTAAAATAGACTAGTGATCAATAAAGAGGTCAGGGGTGTATGGGAACATATAGATATTAATATCTGTTAAAATAGTTCATCCTCAGAGCAGGGCGAAGCCTGCAGGGTGTCAGTCACGCACTCAGGGTTAACGCCAGGGGCAGCGTTGGAGTCCGAGGGAG
>JAODXP020000045.1:110625-113125 GCA_027497455.2 Sardinella longiceps | reverse complement strand
TTACTGACGATACCACTGGCACACGTAACATAAAACAGAGCGCCACCTTATGGCCTTATCAAAATAAAAGCTTCCTTTTCTACCTAAATACATAGGATGGCATAAAGCCTCTTTACTTTAGAAATTGCATTCTAATAAGAAACAGAAGAGTATCAATGTCAAAAATACAATACCTGAAATATTAATCAGATAAATTCACCTAAAATAATAAAGCCTTTAGGTAGCCTAGACTCTAGACGTACCCCTAGCGGTAGCAAATTTCGAATTTGCACAGAGGATACGTCTAGAGGCCACTGATAGAAACCCGTTGTAGCCTTCCTCTGGCGGCGGATAACCAATCACAGCGCGGTATGTGTACAGGAAATCGTAAGGCGGGCTTTGTACGATGACGACAGCCCTGCTCAAACCAGAGCGGAATCGTCTTTGGCTTTAGTTTTGGACGAATTGCACTTGTCATTTGCATTTGTCATTTGCATTTGTCATTTGTCATTTGTCATTGACATCAAAGATGTCTTTGCCGTGTTACCGACGGGCTACGGGAAAAGTTTGATATACCAGCTGGTACCACTGGCCGGAACGCTAGCCTATTACGTGGAGAGACAGTTTGAAAGACAACGCAATCACCCGCCCCTCCATTGAGGTACAGTCTATCAGTGGTCTTCAGACTATACATTCTTATGATATAGTCTGGCGTGTCAGGCTACCCTTTAGGTGGTTATTTAAAGTAGTATTTCTATATATCTTTTTCCATCCATTTATTTTTTGTAGCAAACTTTTTCACGGACCCCCTGGTATTGTGCTGGGGAACCCTGGGGGACCCGGACCCAGTTTGAGAACCAATGCTGTAAACGTAGCAGCAGTAACATCGATACTAAAGTCTGCATCAGTAGTACAACAGTAACATAGATACTAAAGTCTGCATCAGTAGTAACATAGATACTAAAGTCTGCATCAGTAGTACAACAGTAACATAGATACTAAAGCCTGCATCAGTAGCAGTAACATAGATACTAAAGTCTGCATCAGTAGTACAGCAGTAACATAGATACTATGATCAGTACTGCACTCCAAGTCTGAGTTAGCATACAGAGTAACATAGATACTAAAGTCTGCATCAGTATCACATAGCTAGTACATATCGGATCTACATGTACGTAATCAAGTCTGCATATCCACGTAGTAACATAGATACCAAAGTCTGCATCAGTAGCAGTAACATAGATACTAAAGCCTCGCAGTAACATGCTAGTTGTATATCATAGATACTAAAGTCTGCATCAGTAGTACACAGTACAAGATACTAAAGTCTGCATCAGTAGTAACATAGATACTAAAGTCTCATCTGTAGTCAGTGAACATAGATACTAAAGTCTGCATCAGTGCAGTAACATAGATACTAAAGTCTGCATCAGTAGTAACATACTAAAGTCTGCATCAGCAGTGATGTAGATACTAAAGTCTGCATCAGTAGTACAGCAGTAACATAGATACTAAAGTCTGCATCAGTAGTCAGTAACATAGATACTAAAGTCTGCATCAGTAGTAACATAGATACTAAAGTCTGCATCAGTAGCAGTAACATAGATACTAAAGTCTGCATCAGTAGCAGTAACATAGATACTAAAGTCTGCATCAGTAGTAACATAGATACTAAAGTCTGCATCAGTAGCAGTAACATAGATACTAAAGTCTGCATCAGTAGTAACATAGATACTAAAGTCTGCATCAGTAGTAACATAGATACTAAAGTCTGCATCAGTAGCAGTAACATAGATACTAAAGTCTGCATCAGTAGCAGTAACATAGATACTAATCTGCATCAGTAGTAACATAGATACTAAAGTCTGCAATCAGTAGCAGTAACATAGATACTAAAGTCTGCATCAGTAGCAGTAACATAGATACTAAAGTCTGCATCAGTAGCAGTAACATAGATACTAAAGTCTGCATCAGTAGTAACATAGATACTAAAGTCTGCATCAGTAGCAGTAACATAGATACTAAAGTCTGCATCAGTAGTAACATAGATACTAAAGTCTGCATCAGTAGCAGTAACATAGATACTAAAGTCTGCATCAGTAGTAACATAGATACTAAAGTCTGCATCAGTAGCAGTAACATAGATACTAAAGTCTGCATCAGTAGTAACATAGATACTAAAGTCTGCATCAGTAGTAACATAGATACTAAAGTCTGCATCAGCAGTAACATAGATACTAAAGTCTGCATCAGTAGTAACATAGATACTAAAGTCTGCATCAGTAGCAGTAACATAGATACTAAAGTCTGCATCAGTAGTAACATAGATACTAAAGTCTGCATCAGTAGTAACATAGATACTAAAGTCTGCATCAGTAGCAGTAACATAGATACTAAAGTCTGCATCAGTAGTAACATAGATACTAAAGTCTGCATCAGTAACATAGATACTAAAGTCCATCAGTAGTACAGCAGTTACACAAATGCAGTTACACAGATGCAGTTACACAGATGCTAAAAG